>OU342741.1:304483584-304607457 GCA_910589775.1 Avena eriantha | reverse complement strand
GCAATGACACTGGTGGATCCATCTGTGGTCTCGAAAGAGAGCACACATTTCAACGACTCTTGTTGTTGTTAGTAAAAAGAACACACATGCAATGCCACTAGTGGAGCCATGTGTGGTCTCTGAAGAGAACACAAATGCAACGACTCTGGTTGTTGTTACTAAAAAGAACACATACAATGACACTGGTGGATCCATAGGTGGATTGTGAAGAGAACACACATGCAATGACACTGGTGGATCCATTGGTGGTATGTGAAAAGAACACACATGCAAAATGACTCTGGTTGTTGTTACTAAAAAGAACACACATGCAAAATGACACTGGTGGGATCCATGGGTGGATTGTGAAAAGAAAACACATGCAATGACTGAGTGGATCCATATGTGGTATGTGAAAAGAAGACACATGCAAAATGACTCTGGTTGTTACTAAAAGGAACACACATTCAATGACACCGGTGGATCCATGGGTGGATTGTGATAAGAACACACATGCAATGACACTGGTGGATGCATATGTGGTATGTGAAAAAACACACATGCAAAATGACTCTGGTTGTTACTAAAAAGAACACACATGCAATGACACTGGTGGATCCATGTGTGGTCTCTATAGGGAACACACATTTCAATCACACTGGTGGATCCATATGTGGTATGTTAAAAGAACACACATGCAATGACTCTGGTTGTTGTTAGTGAAATGAACACACATGCAATGACACTGGTGGATCCATAGGTGGTATGTGAGAAGAACACACATTTCAATGACTCTGGTTGTTGTTACTAAAAGAACACACATGCAATGACACTGGTGGATCCATAGGTGGTATGTGAAGAGATCACACATGCAAAATTACTCTGGTTGTTGTTACTAAGAAGAACACACATGCAATGCCACTGGTGGATCCATGGGTGGATTGTGAAAAGAACACACATGCAATGAGACTGGTGGATCCATAGGTGGTTTGTAAAAAGAACACACATGCAAACTGACTCTAGTCTTTGTTACTAAAAAGAACACACATGCAATGACACTGGTGGATCCATAGGTGGATAGTGAAGAGAACACACATGCAATGACACTGGTGATCCATATGTGGTATGTGAAAAGAACACACATGCAATGACTCTGGTTGTTGTTAGTGAAAAGAACACACATGCAATGACATTGGTGGATCCATAGGTGGTATGTGAAGAGATCACACATGCAAAATGACTCTGGTTGTTGTTACTAAAAAGAACACACATGAAAAATGACACTGGTGGATCCATGGGTGGATTCTGAAAAGAGCAAAAATGCAATGACATTTGAATGGTACGGGTGGATCCATAGGCTGATTGTGAAAATAGATTTTCCCTCTCTCTCTCTCACACAAATCTCACAAAAGCCCAAACGTGTGGACATCCCAAACATGTGCTCACTTTGGGTGTTATCCCCTGATTGGCTGACAGAGGTATCATGCTGATCGTCTCCACCAACCGTTGATCCCATGTGATCCAACGGGCAGGATAACCCCTCCCTTCTCCACTTTTTTATGCATGGTCAATCCGTGCCACCTCTCTATCCGTGCCACCGATACTAAACCCCCATAAACAAGTGAAAATCCATCTGTCTAACTAAAATAAATAAAATAAATATTCATATTTCCAAGAAGCCATCGTCTTTGTCTTCCCGTTCGTCATCGTCTTTGTCAACGCCATGGTCCCCGCCATCGCCGCAGTCGATGCCCTCCTCTGACCACTCGACACCGCCCCTTCCTCGAATAAGCGCGCTATCTCCTCGTCAGAGTCCTCCTTCTCCTCCTCTTCGTAGTCCCACGGGTCCACGTCACTCTCCTCCGCTCCTGGCTCCAACTGATCGATGAACGCCTCCTCGTTGGCCGAGTCAGACACGTCCAAATAGCTATCTCCTCTCTTCTTCCTAGTCTTCTTCTCGTTCCTCTTCTTGTCCGTACTCGCCGGCGCAACACGTGCCCCCGTCCTGGCTGCTACTTTGCGCTCGTTAGACGCTGCAGGCACCCCACGCTCCTCCTACGCAGCCGGTACGAGATTCGACGTTGTGGTGTCCTCGAGTGCCAATGTCGATGGATCCTGGCACGGTCGGACACGACGTGCTGCCACAGTAGGCGACTCGCGAGCGCGGACGATGCAGCGAATAGCCGGGGACGCAGGACGGTCAGTGGACGGCTTGGACCTACCATTGCCACGACGATGCAGCGAAGAGCTGGGGACGCAGGACGGTCAGTGGACGGCTTGGACCTGCCATTTCCACGGCGAGGGGGCATCGTGCTCGAGGTAGTTGCTCCGAATGTTTGATGGCGGGTACACAGAGCGGGGTGCAGATATGATCAAGGACGAGCAGCGGTTTCGTGCGTCGTGTCCACGCGTGCATTTGTCGATTATCAAAAAAAAGAAAGAAGTAATATCTTGCGTACTGAACATAATTTCATCACAACTAAAGTGGCACAGCGTATTCTAGACTCGTAAATATCCCGTGCATGCCTATCACATGGAGTTCGACGGAGTTGGACGTGCCGACATGATCGTGCAGCAGTTGCGCGCGTCATTGCCCCATCAACGCGTGACACACGCACGCGGGATGTGCGCGCCGATTCCCGTGACGACCACCCGGCTCGCACTCCCCTTATTATATACTGGATTTTGGGTGTCGCTGAAGACCACTGAAGTATCCATCGCAATAAAGACAAGTCCCATCGATTCCCTACCCCTGCCTCCCTGGCTTCTTTGAGAAGGTAGACCGTACACGGTGGTCTTGTATATTAGTACTAGTACTACTGGACCACGACCTGTACTCTTTACTCTTCTCCCACACTAATAATCACTATCTCCTTCCTCCTGCCTCTGCCACACTCACCCTACAAGCCATGGCTCCACTGAGGAGGGGAGAGGCCGGTCGACGATCCTCGCGGAGAAAAGGGAGATAAATCACCGCGAGGCACTTCTTGCTCTACCAGCCGCTCAAGCCCACCCTCTCATCGAGGCCCAATCTCCCCCGACAATGGCACCGAATGTTCTAGCAGGCGAGGGCTCATCCCAGTACGGTCTCCTTATTCTACGTCTTCTCCATCTCCCTCTCCATCATGATCTTAATCAGCTTCTTCTTGTTTTTCTTCTTCTTCTGGCTCTTCCTCTTCTACGTATTACAGGTCAGCCATGGAGCCCGAATCCACCACGACGGAGGCGTTGCAGGAACCATTCGGATCTGTTCCATGTCTCAGCGAGGTAGCAAATCTCCACGTTGTTATTTCTCCGAGTTATGATGTGGATTTCTTAGATGTTGTCCGCCCCGCATTGGTTTTTCTTCTTCTTTTGCGAGTTGTATTTGTTTTCATGAATATGACTGGATCTCTTGGTCTTTCCTTAATACCGCTGTTCATAGATTCACTATGGATTTTTTGTGATTAGGATTAGTTTATCGTGGTCATGAATAGATCTCTAGGTCCATTTTTAACACTGCGGCCAATAGATTCAACGGGGATTTTTTTTGATCTGTATTAGTATTCACCTGGGACCTGGAGTGTAATTGTAGAATTCCTATTTCAATTAACATGAACGATGCAGCGATCGAAGGCCGAGTACCATGAGAAGGTGGTCGCGATCAGTTCCAAGATTGCCAACCAACATGAGGTTGCACGCTCCCTCACCCAAGCTAATGAGCGCCTACACAAGCAATTATTTGTGCAGAAGGAGATCACGCTAGATTTTGCACGTGACATCGTTAGGCTGCAGAAAGTGCTCGACCGTAACTTGATCAGGCAAGAATAGGCCATCAAGATAATCAACGAGCTCACGGAGGAGAAGAAGAATCTTGTGGAAAGGTGCATTCTCCTACAGGACGAAGTCAGCGAGGCACTCAGAGGACTCGTCGAGGAAACCAAGGCTACCATCCGAGCCTACCATGACAGGAACCGTTGCCTGGATACAGTCAAGGAGATGAAGGCGGACATGAGCAGAGGGATCACAGTACTCGAGGGTGTTCGGGAAGAAAACGAGGAGCTAAGGGCATGTCTGGAGGCGTACCAGAGCAATGCCCAAGTATGATTCCCGTTAGCGGGGACACGAATACCAGTTCGTCCTCCTCTCCTTTTGTAATGTTTAGGGTTCAGGGAGCAATGCCCATGTCTGCTTCCCATTATAGGGTGCAATAAGAATCCTAGGGCAACTCCTTATCTATCAAGACATGTGTTGGTGTTCATGTTCATGAATGGACACCATGTTCTCTTTCCATATGTATTTGGACATGGGTTTCTGCATTATGAGTTTGCCACTCTCCCACTACTATTTGGTGATATTGGGAAAAACCCACAGCACACTAAACCACTGATAAATCTTATTTGTCTTCGAAATTGAAATTATGACAGTGCCACTAGTCAATTCATAAAATGTTGATTAGTCCTAGATTGCTTCTTCCTTGAAATTATGACAGTGCCACTAGTCGATTCAGTTAATTATGGAAACTAACCAGCTTGTCCTGGGGAACTGAACAAACCATACCATGTATTTTTGTTGCAGGGAAAGAGGCGAAAGATCGACCAGGACCTGGCAAATTGGCTAAATGACAAGATATCAATCCAAAGGGAGAAGCGGAATTCCCAGAAACTGGCCTTTGACCAACTGCACGCTGAATTCGTGGTCCTTTCTGAAAAGTGCCAGAAACTGAAGGAGTTAAACGCCGACTAGGCGAAGCTACACAGTGAAGGTCGCGCCTCGGCTAGGAAGCAGACGGAGATCATGAAAGGGATCTTGAAGGAAAATCGTATGGCTACGGAAAAAATTCTCTGCCATGTGACGGAGCGCTGGAACCTATAGCTGAAGCACGACATAGTACTGAAGGAGCTGGCCAATCTTAGGGAGGAAAACAGGTAGCTCTAGGCCAGGCTCGCTTGAACGCAACATATGTCTATTTAGTACTGAACTGCCTGGTTTATCATCTGAAGTGGTGATTTTGTAAGAGTGAACTTAACTCTATGCACGATATGTGTGTTCGTCCCAAATTAGTTTGCTCGAGGATTGAGTTTGGCTTAGTTCAGAAAGCACAACTGCAAGTCTTACAATTAACTAGTTTCAGGCATTGGTACAACATAAATTATTCATCTCGAATTTCCTTTATCCTCTATAGTCTGTCCTTGTTCACCCTCGCGCGGCTTCTTCAGTTCCTTCAACAGATGCGCAATGCAGCACTCTAGCTTCTTCTTGTCCTCCCTGAGCTGATCCCTATCCTTTTCTGCATTATGAATCAGCAACATGTGACTATACTGAAGCTTCTTTGTAGTTCCAACAACCAAGCTCCCATCGATTCCGTCAGTTAGCTTTGACTGCAAATTCTCGATTTCTTGTTCCAGCTCCTTATTTCGTACTGACAACTTATAATTTTTTTCAGCTGCATCACTTACATCAGTAAATCTCCCCAACCTTTCCAACTCATACATCTCCCATAACTATGCCAAGTATTTCTTAAGTGCATCTGGCCACTCAAGATCCACCCACTCTACTGCTTTACACACCGGGCCAACCTAAAAACACACATACTATAGTGTTATGAACATGCACAATACATTTTACTTCATGTCACAGTTGCACATATTATAAACAAACCTGATTTGTATAGCCCAAAAACCTTCTCCCAGTGTTACTGCCTTCGAATGCAACATATCTCCTCAGTTTTAGCCCATGGTCACATGGCACTTCTCCATCGAGATGTAGGCCCTCCCATTCGGAGTCGTAGATCGTCCTTGGTACCTATAGGTAAACACAAAGCTAAAATCAAACACGATTGCATGCACATCTGGTCGGGCTCAGATCGAGTGATTTACCATGTCCTAACCTTAGCCCGAGAAAACAGAGGAACTCACATCATGGAAGGAATACTCGATGTTGGAGAGAAGGCTGTCGCTGCTCAACTGGTCGTCCTCGCCGTTCAAGGACAGCATGGCGAATGCAATGGAGACGGTGATGGCGTCGACGAGAGAGAGAGAGAGAGCAGCCCTTCTACCGCTGCAATGATGACTAAATTGGCATGTTACAATAGTTTAATGGATACCATGCCCTTTCCCTGGATTACTGTCTCCTGCCTGATATGGATTCTCTTCACACATTCTCATTTCAAATATTAAACCTGCACTCCCTCCATCCCAATTTCATTGCCTAACGAAAACATACTAGTATATTACATCATCCAAAGAAACAAAATCATGTCAACTACAAGGTACTTATGCATCACTTCTTCAGTCATGGTTTCACCAAACATTACATTATAATCTCCCAACAAACATAACCACAACATGGTTTCACAAAACATCACATTACAATCTCTCAACAAACGTAATCACAGAAACAAGTATATTACATCAACTCAAGAAACAAAATCATGTCGACTACAAGGTACTTACACATCACTTGTCCTGTCATGGTTTCGCAAAAGATTACATTACAGTCTCTCAACAAACAAAATATCAGAAACAAGTATAGTACATCATCTCAAGAAACATAATCAAGTAAACTACAATGTATTGATGCATCACTAGTCCAGTCATGGTTTCAAAAAACATTACATTACAATGTCCCAACAAACATAATAACTGAAACAAGTACGGTACGTCAGCTTAAGAAACATAATCATGTCAACTACAATGTACTTATGTCTTATTACAACAACGATGGTTTTAGAGAGTGACATGTCCGAAAATCTCAAGAGCTCGCACAACATTATATCGCAATCTCTCAACAAACATAATCATAGAAGCACGATCTAAATGCAACAACAGTCAATATTACAAATACAAGCAGGGGAACCCCGCGGTCCATATGACAAGCCCAGGGTAGTAGCTCTCATCAGATCTCATCAACGTCGACCACCTCATTCTGTTCAGCCACTACAGGGGCATCTACATCCACTATAACATGTTCAACAACATCAGAAATGGTACCAAGGAAGAACACCTTCGTGGTTCGCTTCTTTCGCCGCATAATCTACATAAGATCTTCAGTATCCAAAACATCTATGAATTGCTTCTTCTTATGATGCCACCACCGGATTTTTTCCATCTGCTTAGGGACAATATTGATTTCCTTACCTATCATCTCTCTCATTTCATCAAGAGTTATGTTTTTGGAATCAACAGTGATCTCCATAGTACATGACGAAACTGGCTTATTAACTCCCTCATCAAGTTTTGCCATGTATGAATCCACCTCTATGCCTATACTGAACTTATCTAGATCAACATCTATTGGTCCGTATTCTCTAGGAGCAGAAGCTCTGGCAGCAAGATCTCCAACATCTGCATACATATCATCAATCATCGCTACAACTTTCACCTTACGATCAGCTGCACAACACTCCCAAACCATCTGAAGCTCATGGGAGTGCTCAATTTGCTGATAGGTATCATTCATGTTGCGCCACACCAATTTTGTCCTCTGTCTAGAACCCCAGGGAATTCTAGCGGCAAGCATATCTACCAGCTACGAAACAGACACAACCTCTTTGCAATTCACAAGAAGATGCACATCTTGCACGAACACAACCCTCTCGCAACCAAAATCAAGCTTTGTAGTGTACTGCTGAACATGAACTGTGAACTCATATAGGTCAGTTGTATCAAAACTGTGCCTAATTTGATTAAAAAGGGGAACATTTCAGTTCATTCGATTCTATTATGCCGTAACTAATCTACTTGCAAGACAAGACACATATAAGAAAAATTCACCTCTCGCTCTTCTCCCGGGTTTTTTTCATCGAGATCTAAGTGCTGCATCCGCCCAGCGGAGCCGAAAAATCGGCCGCCGGCCTTGCTTTTCTCTTGAACCCGCTGCTTGTAGGTACCTTGGGAGCAGAATCCTTGCTGGCCTCCTCGCTAACCGGGGCTGAAGACCTCACCGCAGCTACGCGTTGAGCCCCAGACTTGGGCCCCGATGGACCCTTTTCAGTCAGTGACGTAGCTACAACCTTCGCCTTGCAAGACATGCTGGGCCGCCGCCGCCGGATTCAGTGTCGGGGGAGGGAGAAAAAAGGTCCTCCACCGTCGGCAGATTTAGGGTCAGGGAAGGGAAGAAAAGGGACCGCCGCTGCCGCAGCAAGATTCAGTGTCGAGAGTTAGGAAAGTAAAGTAATGGATTTTCCCCTACGACATGTGCATGGTGGCTAAGAAGAGTGACCGGCGAAGGAGGGGCACAACAGGAACTAGTGTAACGGAATATCCTGACCTAACAGGTGCGATTTGAAAATATTTGGTTTGGCCATCATTCACTCGAAAGACCCGTCTCAGCAATTGGCGCCCCAAATTTTCGAATCGCGGTGATAAAAATCAACTTGGGTACCGTGTTGCCTGTCCACCCCAACTTTCGGGCCGCAAAATGATATTCTCACATACGGGAGGCCCTATACGGTAGGAGACCTACATCGTTGCACCCAGAAAGCCAGAGAAACTTGCCAAGATTACCTCGGATGATGGATCGACACTAAGAACTCTTGTGAAGGAGTAAATAACCAAACTGCGATTGAAGCTTTCATTGTAGGACCCCCAATTGGTTTACTACGTTATCGCTTGAAGTGTGACAAGGTCATTGATCTGGGAGAGATGATAGAAATAGGGAGCAAGTATGTAGATGCTGACGATGACACAAAGGGATTACTGAACGCCCTAGCTATGCCACAGTCGGCAAAACAACCAAAGCAGCAAGCTCAGAAGCGCAAGAACAGCTCGGAAGAAAAACCCAACGCGGAAACGGCAGTGGTCATTGCTACTTTCGGGTCTGGAGGACGAGGAGGGTGCGGTGGTGGCCGCGGACGTGGCCATGGGACATGAAGAGTCCAGGGTAGAGGAGACCAGCAATCTGGCAAAACCTATTCCTAGGACAACATTGCCAACAACCCATGTGTGCATCACTTAGATGCCAATGGGGACTCGTATCACACAAACGCCGAGTGTCGTTTAATGACGACATCAAGAAAGACGATATCACTGGCTACAGGGCTAAGAGGAAGAAGGGAAAGAAGAATCCCGAAAAAGAGAAGGAGACCAAGGAAGATTCTAACATGGAGGAAGCTGACCCTTCAAATCCCAAGCTGGATGAAAAGAAGAACTTCCCAACAAAACAAGACACTGACGTCACTTTACTTGGATCTCAACCAGCTAAGGTCAAGAAAGCAGTTCTGCATGAGCTCAATGCAACCGTTTCGGCTGTCCCACAATTCCTGGACTGGTCGGAAGTGGCAATCACCTTTGACCATGTTGATCATCCGCCTAAGTTGCACAGGCGAGGAAAATACGCGTTAGTCGTCAACCCACTTATTGATGGCTATGGTTTCTCCAAGACTCTCATGGATAGTGATAGCAGCATCAATATTCTGTATGTCAAAACGCTACTTCGGATGCAGATCTCAAAGACACAGTTGAATCACAGCTCTATGATCTTTCACAGAGTTGTCCCGGGAAGACAAGCAAATTCCCTAGGAGAGATCACTTTGGATGTTACCTTTGGAACTCCAAAGAACTATCGGACGGAGGCACTTTCTTTCGAAGTGGTCCCGTTCAAGAGCGCATATCATGCTATATTCGGACGTCCGGCTTACTGGCCTTTTATGGCTCGTCCGTGTTACAGTTACAATATGATGAAAATTCTAGGTCCCAAAGGCATGATTACCACCAGGGGAGAACCAAAGAAGGTGCGAGAGTGCGAGGACGGAAATGCCACCTTTGCTGACGCCGTGTTGCACGCCCAAGAGTACCAGGACATCAAGAAGACCATTGATCCACCCGAGATGCCCGCGACGAAGAAGGAGGTGACAAAGCCGAAACCGGAGTTCAAGGCATTGGAAGAGACGAAGAAGACGCCATTGAAGGATGATGACCCCTCCAAGGTGACCGGAGTTCAAGGAATAGGAAAGCACGCTTGTCATGTTCCTCCAAGAAAATCAAGATATCTTCGCATGGCAGCCATCTGACATGACCGGAGGACCTAGGGAACTTGCCGAGCACTCTCTAAATGTACAACTAAACACTAAACCCGTCAAACAATCCCTATGATGTTTCGGTAATGAAAAGCGTAAGGCAATAGCTAAGGAACTAGCCCGACTCGAGTTAGCCAGATTCATAGAAGAGGTCATCTACCTTGAGTGGTCGGCCAATCCTGTAATGATCCTTAAAAAGGACACCACTGATTGAAGGATATGTGTTGATTATACTGCCTTGAACAAGGCTTGTCCCAAAGATCTGTTCGCTCTGTCTAGAATTGATCAAGTCATCGATTCTACGGCACGCTTGGAACTCCTATGTTTTCTCGACGCATATTTAGGTTATCACCAAATCAAGATGAAGTAATCAGACAAAGTCAGAACTTCATTCATAACCCCCTTCGGAACCTTCTGTTTTGTTACAATGCCCTTTGGGCTCAAGAACGCAGGAGCTACATACCAGTGCACTATGTAGCGTTGCCTCCATGACCAAATCGGACGCAATGTACATGTATATATGGACGACATTGTGGTGATTTCCAAAAAGAAGGAAACTTTAATTTCTGACTTGGAAGAAATGTTCACCAATCTAAGAAAATACAACATAATCCTTAACCCGAAGAAGTGTTTCTTTGGAATACCAGCCGGAAAATTGTTAGGTTTCATCGCGTCCCAAAGGGGCATAGAGGTGAATCGTGACAAGGTTAAGGCTATACTCAATATTTCTAGGCCAACTCACCTGAAGGACGTTCAAAGACTAATTGGTTGCATTGCTACACTTAGTCGGTTTGTAAGCCGGCTCGATGAAAGAGTCGCACCACTATACAAGCTCCTAAAAAAGACCAAACAATTTGTTTGGACTGATGAAGTTGAGGCTGCACTACAAGACCTGAAAGCAGTACTCTCATCTGCTACTATCCTTGCAGCAGCAGAACCACGGGAACAAATGTTGCTCTATCTCGCTGTGACAAACAGAGTCGTCAGTATCGTCATGGTGGTGGACAGACCAGCGGAAAATCAGAAACACCTGGTGCAGCATCCGACTTACTATCTCAGTGAGGTCCTAACTGAATCAAAGAAGCAGTATCCGCACTATCAAAAGCTGGCTTATGGTGTGTTTTTTGCATCTCGTAAGTTACGGCATTATTTTCAGGAACATCCCATTACCGTGGTGATCATAGCTCGCATGATACACATAATCAACAACAGCGATGCTATAGAATGCGTCGCAAAATGGGGCATAGAGCTTTCATCTTTTAACACTGAGTATAAACCTCATACAACAATGAAATCCCAAATCCTCGCTGACTGGACAGAGACAACGGAAAATATGACCCTCCCATAGTCAGAATACTACACCTAACACTTTGATGGGTTTAAGGCGCTCGGGGGCTCGGGGGGTAGCGTGGTGCTCAAATCACCCCAAGGAGATAAACTTTTCTACGTGTTGCAGATCCACTTCACGGCAACGAATAACATTGCCGAGTATGAAGCACTGCTGCATGGAATCCGGAATGCTAAGGATATCGGCATCCGACGTTTGATGTGTTACAGAGATTCGGATCTTGTTGCCCAACAAGTGTCGGATATCTGTGATGCGAATAAGCACATGGCATCATATAGAGCTGTCGTTGATGAACTATCTAAATCGTTCAAAGGGTTTGAGGTTCAACACATCCCTCGAACAGAAAATGAGGAAGTAGATGCACTATCTCGTATAGGCTCTGCACGGAAAAAGGTCCCGGATGGCGCCTTTTCAGAGCATCTCAAAGTTCCCTCTATAAAAGGAGTAGACGAGGAATATCCGACCAAATCCGACTCACCTTTAGTAGCAGTTCTGCCTATAATTCCCAGCTAGACTCAACCCTACCTCAATTATTTGGTAGATAGAAAATTACCTGAAGACGAAGTTCTGAGCCGACAGATTGTCCGACGAGCAAAAGCTTATACTATAATTAGTGGTGAGCTCTATAAGCGAAGCGTGTGTGGGTTCTTCCAGCGTTGTGTATCTCTGGAAGAAGGAGTGGAGATCTTACGAGAAATCCACGAGGGCGAGTCTGGTCACCATGCTGCAACCAAATCTTTAGTGCCAAAAGCTTTCCGACACGGTTTTTTCTGGCTTACAGCCAAGGCAGATGCCGAACAGCTGGTCGAGACGTGCAAAGGCTACCAAAAGTACGCCAAACAAGCTCACGTTCCGGTTGATCAGCTGCGAACAATACCTACAACATGGCCTTTCGCGATCTGGGGGCTTGACATGGTAGGACCGTTTAAACGGGCTCCAAGTGGATTTACTCATCTCTTAGTGATGGTGGATAAATTCACAAAATGGATTGAGGCTAAACCCGTCACCAGTTGTGATGGAGCAACAGCCAGAAGATTTGTCGAGGATGTCATAATTCGATACGGTTATCCGCATAGCATTATCATGGGCAACGGGAGTAACTTCTCAATGGGAGAGCTTGCCGAATTCTGCAATGAACAAAATATCGGCTTGACATTGCGTCAGTCGCACATCCGCGGGATAATGGACAAGTTGAAAGAGAAAATGGTTTAATCCTACAAGGCCTAAAACCAAGACTCGAAGCACCACTAAGACGTGTTGCAGGGGCTTGGGCAGAGGAATTACCTTCTGTGATATGGAGTTTATGAACAACTCCGAACAGGTCAACTGGATATACACCTTTCTTCTTGGTTTATGGTGCAGAAGCAGTTTTTCTGAGTGATTTTATTCATACTTCTCCCCGGGTGGCTACGTATATTGAAGAGGATGCCGAAATTTCTCGACAAAATGATCTCGATTTAATTGAAGAAGTTCACGTCGTTGCTAAGATGAGATCAACAACCTATCAGGAGAAATTACGCAAGTATCATAGCCAGAGAGTCAAAAACCGGTCTTTCAATAAGGGCGATTTGGTTCTCCGGCTTGTGCAGAAAAGAAAGCACAAACTTTGCCCAGTATGGCAAGGGACCTTTTTAGTTAGCCAAGTATTGCACAGTAGTTTTTACTATCTAACTGATGTGCGACCAGTCAAGGAAAGACCTGCTACTAAGAAAAGAAAGAGAACTGGAGGCAGTACAGACCCAGAAGAATTAGACAGGACGTGGAATATTGCTCAGCTACGTCCCTTTTATTCTTAATTTACCTTTCTTTGTAATCATATAACTGTACATGTTCAATGAGAAATAAAGTGTTGGTTGCCTCATTTTTTCTGAGAAGTTTTATATGACCATCTTATTTCTGAATGATCATGTCATAGTCAAAAATCCTAGAATACTTGAAAGTACTTTATGCTCATGTCTGTTCTGGTTAAGATTTCTGATTCTAAAATTGCTACCTTCTGGTATAAATCTGAATTTTCTAGTTTGTACTTTGGTTAATTATCTGATTGCTGGATGCGGGCATTTTCTGAGTAGTGAATTGTTGGTACTGGAAGCCGTCTTTGGTTCCGAGTTTAAACTGGTTTAGCAATTGAGCTCCGTTGCTTGGCAAAGTTTCTGTGCTGAAAGTTGGCCGGCTCATGAAAGGGACGAGGCGGAAAGCCAGATAAATGATAAGTATAGACAAAAAACGTAAGTGCTTATGTAAACATTTCAGGCACATAAAATTAAAGCCAAAAGTGCTAAATAGAAATAACAAATCTTGGCACTAACAAAAGTATTATACTACCTATTTATAACCCGAATTGTTTTTAGAATACCACATTGTTTTTTCGATACTTTCTGATGCAGGGGGAGAGGTAGGAGCTATCGGCTTACTGGAGATATCGGCCTCACCTTGATATCTTTCCGAGACGTTCAAATCCGAAATGGTTTGTTCGTTGTCAGAGACTTCTGTTGTTACTTCGGCAGGCAGAGGAGGCGTCTCCATGCGATTGAAGAAAGGAGTGTCCTAGCTGGTCAAGTAAGCTATGTGGCACCCATATCCGGCACAGGAGTCCATGATTGCTTTGCTGTCCTGCTCCTGTCCGTCTTCATCCACAGTACAATACCCTCTGGTTACATCCCAAATTTCCATGCTTCCATGGTGGCTAATAACCATGGTGAGAGCATTCTGCGATGTGGTTCGCGCATAGGACATGTTCCAGTCCTGGATGAGCTAGGGCATCTCCATGGCCTTTGATATGTCCATTTTGCATCACTATTCTATGTCTTAATTCACTATTATTCATTGATATATTTCGTATTGACACGTGATACTTATGTTATTTCATCTATTTTTGCATGGGTGATGACTTTTGGAGCATGGACCGCTGCAGTCAGGATTCTAATGGAAAAGGTGTTGTTTGGAGGCAAAATTCGCGAAGATCAGAAAATCCAAGAAAATATACGGAAAATCCTATTTTTCCAGAAGACTAAGGATGCCAGAAGATGGAGTGGAGACGGGCCACATGGGGCCCACACGACCCCATGGCGCGGGCAGCCCTAGGCCGTGCCTGGAGGTGGTGTGGCCACCCTGGCCCACTCCAGCCTGTCCCCTCTGGCCTATATCATCCTGCCGAAACCCTAAGACTCGGGGAGCAACCACAGAAAAGATTCCACCGCCTCTACGGGGTGGAAAACACCGAGATAGAAAGATCTCTCCGGCAGACAGATTTCTGCCAGAGGAATTCCTTCTCGGAGAGGGGAGATCCCTCGCCATCAACACCACCATCCAGCTGGACTTCATCAGGATCATCATCATCATCACCACCATCATCACCATCAGCACCCTCATCACCATCTCTGTATTGCTGTAACAATTGAGTTGAATCTTGCATAGTTCATAGGGGAAACTTTCCCGGTGTTGATTACTCTTTGTAGTTGATGCTATTGAGTGAACCGTTGAATTATTGTTTATGTTCAGATTGTTATACATCATTATTCCATCTCTGATCATGATCCATATGATGTCTTGTGAGTAGTTCGTTTTGTTCCTGAGGACATGGGAGAAGTCTTGTTGTTAGTAGTGCAGTTGCGTTGAGAAAGATTCAATAGATTGTTATTTAAGTTGTGGTGTACTTCTTCTAGTGGTGTCATGTGAACGTCGACTACATGACACTTCACCTATATGGGCCTATGGGAATGCATTGTGTATTTGGCTACTAATCGTAGGGTTTTCCAGAGTGACAGAAACCTGAACCCCGTTAGGAAACCATTGCACAAGGGACATAAGGTTCTTAGAGTTTAAAGCTGTGGTTAGGTTTCTACCTTAATTACTTTCTTGTACTTACGGATGTTTGCAAGGGGTATAATCACAAGTATGTATTAGTCTTGGATGGGGCGGTACATTAGCACAGGTTCACCCACACAACACTTAGCAAGCTAGAGAAGATTAATTGACTATATGAAGCGAAAGCACTTAACAGTCTTTTCATGTGCCCTCGAAAACGTTTGGTCATCTTAAGTAATACAACCGGCTTGTCCTTTGCTGCATAAAGGATTGGGCCAATTGCTGCATTCATTCCTACTGTCTTTTATTTACTCGTACTTTGTTTACTTGCTTTATCAAAAACCCCTAAAAATCCGTTAGCTAAGTAATTGCAGAGAATTCCTGATACATACCACTAGCCAGCACCTTCTGCTCCTCGTTGGGTTCAACACTCTTACTTATCGAAAATACTGCGATACACCCCCTATACTTGTGGGTCATCAAGACTATTTTCTGGCACCGTTGCCGGGGAGTGAAGCGCTATTGTAGAGTGGAACTGGTAAAGGAAACTTCTATTGTGAGTATTGTTTACTTCTACTAGTTGCTTTATTTTCGTTATGGATAATTCGCTGAGTTTCTTATTTGGTAATGCTACTACGACTGCTAAGGTAGTAGATAAGCCACCACCTGTTGAGAATGATGTTTTCAAAATACCTACAAGAATTATTGATCGTGTTATGGATAACTACTATGTTGGGGATGGAACTGTCCATCCCGGTGATCATTTGCTCTTTATACACGAATTATGCGGGTTGTTCAAGTGTGCAGGTATTACTACAGATCAAGTTAAGAAGAAGTTATTCTCATTATCACTGAAAGGAAGAGCTGAGGAATGTTATAAGCTGCTAAAGAATGGTCAAGCTCTAGAATGGGAGGAAATAGTGCCTCTCTTTTATTCAAAGTTTTATCCTCCTACTGAGATTCATAAAGATCAGAATCAAATATAAAACTTTTGGCCTCTTGATGGAGAGAGTACAGCTCAAGCTTGGGGGAGATTGAAGTTACTAACGCTCAAATGCCCCATTCATGAGCTCCCCAACAATATTATTATCAATAACTTTTATGCAAGGCTCCCTCTACATGATAAAGATTTATTGGATGCTTCTTGTGCTGGATCATTCACTCGTATGGAAGAAGAAGCTAAATGGGACCTTCTAGATCGTATTCAAGACAATGCTGAAGCTTGGGAGAATGACAAAGGTAGAAAGTCAGGTATAAATTATGATTATGAATGCATTAAATATTTTATGGGAACTGATGACTTTCAAAATATAAAAAATGCTTATGGTCTAGACTCTCAAGCTATTGCTTCTTATTTTAAGGGTTTTCCTTCCTATATTGAAGTGCCTAAAAAGAAGTGGAATAGGTATCATGAACCTTATAAAGATATTGCTAAGAGTGTTCCTACAAGAAATACTGAAGTTTATACTACTAATCATGTTTTACCTGAACCTTATATTCAGAAAATGCCTTTCCCAGTTAAGATGAAGGAATATTCTATGATAGCTAGTATGGTTAATGAAAGTACAAATAAAGCTGTTGAACCAGATAAACAAATGGTTGATGAACCTATAACAGCAAATGTGAAAGACTTTGTCACCAAGTGTGAAAGAGGGACACCCTATCCTTTGTAAGGATACATCTAATATTGTTTTGCAAAGTGGTGTTATGAAAGCTAGTATTCCCGTGTTTTTTGTTAGAATAAGTGATTATTTCTATGATAGTCCTTGTGATAGCTATATTGTTATGTTTATGCATGATACTGAAAGTTACTATGAGAGAGGGAAAAGTGTTCTTATGCATCTCAATAATATCAAGTTTCCTCGTTTTATGCTAAAAGTTTTTATTTTGCGTTTCTTTTGCCTTCTTATGCAAGTTGCCTCTGGTTTCAACAACTTGTTTGTTTACAAAATCCCCTTGCATAGGAAGTGGGTTAGACTTAAATTTGTGTGTGTTTTTTCTTCTTAATGCTCTCTTTCACTTCAATTCATATCCCTATGAGAGCTTCTTCAAAATTATCATGCCCATCTTAATGGCTATAAAGAAAGAGCTTTATGGGAGGCAACCCAATTTGTTTTTGCTTTTAGTTTGTTTTTGTTTCTTTGAGTCTTGGAAGTTATTAGTTCGGTAATAACCGCTCCTTATCCGTTTTGTTTGGTTTTTTGTGTCAAGATCAACCTCTAATGAGAGAGAAGTAATATTTGGGGAAGTTTCCCGGAATAGATTTTTGTGCTTCACCGTAAAAATGCGTGAGAGATCTATGTATGTTGGATTGAGCTGTAATTTTTTTTGCTTCTGCCCCAGGTTGTTATTTAACTTTCGTTAGTTTTGCACTTTTTGTAAAAAATTGATCTTTACTTGCTGGTCTGTTTTGACAGATTTTGCCCAACTTGCATTTGCTTCTTTATTCGATTTCCTTTTTGAATTCTTTTTGGGTTTTCGGAAGGAGTTGCTACAGTATATTTTGTTTTGATGGATTTCAGTTGAAGTTGGACTCAAAAGGTTTTATCACTTCACTTATACTAATGTTGCTAATGAGAACTGTGTGAAGTTTTGTGTGAAAGAAATTTCCAGGAAGTGGAGATATTGGTGTATTAAGGAAGAGAAAGGTTTTATGACTCCAATAATAAGAGTATGAAGATGAAGATATTGATGTTATTCAAGTGATGACTCCGGAAGAATCTACTAGATACCAAATTCAGAGACCTGGAGAGTCTGTTTTCAAATAGGTAATACTTATGGTAAGAAAAGTTCCGCGAAAATACAATCCAACTATATTTTTGCAGTTTTCAGTCAATAAGGAAAGCTACGAAGCGAAAAAGGGACGGAAACGGAGCCAAGGTGGCTCACACCACCCTGTGGCGCGGGCCCTCCCCTAGCACCGCCACCAGGTGGTGAGTCCACCCCGGACTCCGCCTCCGACTCGTTTTCTCCCAGTACCTTCCTTTTGATATGAAACTTCGTAATATATAACCCCCCGGATCCCCCGAGTTCCGTATATCGTGTTTTCATCGTGTTTTTGTTTCGATCTGTTTCTGTCAGGACATACTCTTTGAAAGCTTAGAAGCACATTTGTGTCCGCCAAGGATATACAGGGAAGGAGCCTATGGAGGAAGACCTCCAAGACCCCAGGAAGGAGAAGGAGATCAAGATTGAAGGTGAAGAGGAGCAAGGCCAACACCCACACAACGGCACTACCATTGCGAGAATTGGAGTGGTGAAACCTACCAGGGTTAGAAGGACGGCAAGGATGCAGACTGGGGGAAATTTCACCGTCACAGTTTGGCTTCAAGGTCACTTCCTCCACACACCAAGAATCCCTTTTATACCTTCATCCATAACCATGCAGGAAAAGAAGACTCCAAGAGGAAAGAACGGAAAAAGAATCACTAGAGCTGGGATCCACAAACTGAAATGATCATGAGCCGCATTGAGAACAACTCGGAGTTGATTCACACTCTCACTTTCGAGATTGAGGACTTGGGGAAACTGATCAGAGAGCTCATTGAGAAGATACCACCACCACCTAAGGAGTAATTCATCATCAGGTTTGGCATCCCCTTGGTTTGTTCCAAGCTTGGGGGAGTGTCGCGGTATCATATCACTATCTTCTATCTTTTTACCTTATTAGTAGAGTCATATCATGAATAGAGGAGTTATTATGTAGTATGGTTTGCATTATGGAAGTGTCCCCTCTCTCGTTAGATATGTATCCCTTGCTGTGAGTTGCAGATATGGAATATTAATGAGAAGTTCTATCATTCACTCTTTTGCATAGCTTATATTAGTTTTCAATTCATGGTTATATGATTGCTCTTGCTATTAGTATTGGTAGCACTATGGGATCATTGAGTTAATTTAGTTGGTTTTGGCAAACCTGGCTCGGTCAGTAGCAACACTATTTTTGAGAGTTGAATGAAAACGATAAAAGTACCTTTAAAGAAAAATAATTTCATCATCTTTCTTTCTTAATTTGCTCATAAGTCTAGTATTCTCTAGTTAAGATCTTTTGTGCTTCCAAGGAAGATTGCATGTTTGTCTTTATCACTTGTATGTTTGTTTGTTTCCTTCAACTCTTATACTTGCTACCCAGCCCTGCTAGCCAAAAACCTGTACTGAGAGGGTATTCTTCTCGTGCATCCACCTCCATTAAAACCAAACCTTTGCCATTTGTGTCCACCATACCTACCTAGTAGCATTATTGCTATTCCAAGTAAATTCTTGTTTTATCTACCTCCCAAATTAAACTTGTTATGTGAAAATTAGTGATTAAAGCTCTCACGAACTTGATGGCACACTTTACTTTCGTGCATTTAATAAACTTGAACCATTGGGTCCTTATTTGTTGCGTATATGCTTGCGTTTTATGAGTTGAAGTTAGCCAAACCATGTATCATGGGGACCGCTTTCAACACTTCATTTGGTACTTTGTACCTAGTTGATATCATGTTCTTTTGCTTATGGATCCTAGCGGTGTGAAATAAAAGTGGAACTTGTAAGATAATGGAGTTTATATGTGTGTAACAGAAACGCCTAGGCCGCTAGCCTAAGCCATGCCTAATCATGGTGGAAACTTGCAGCATAACTATAGTGAGCATTCTATGAAGCATCCTCAATAAAAACCTATGCATATAGCAAATAAAAAGATCACTGAGATGCTCACTGTCTGCTTGCCTTGTCATTTTGATTATGGGATAGCTCCTGTGTCATGTGCAAGGTGTACCCTGTTGGCGGTTCTCAATGATACACATGTATTTACAATGACAAGAGCTTGCTCGTGACTGAAGTTGAGTAGCATGAGGATTGGTACTCATAAGGGGCATGAGATTTCAACTTATAACTTGTCAAGCATATCCTCTTAGTTGTGTCACTTTTACCTTAACCACCAAAAGATGCCTATGATAGGGGCAATGAGAGTTGAAAGCTAGTAAGTATCATAATTTTTGGGAGCTCTTTATGAGACTTGCAATCCCTGCTTCCCTCTTTGAAGGGCCTTCCTTTTACTTTGTAGTTGAGTCAGTAAACCTATTCCCTTCTATATGAGCAAGTATTTGAGTTGATGTGTTTCATTCATTCATATGGTGATTTATTCAATCATGTTTCTTTTGTTCCTTGTTTTGCACTTTGCTCTTATCTTGATGTTTACTACTTTGAAAGCTATCATTGAAAAACCAGCTATTTGTTAACTCCAGCAAATTATCAACTATTCTTCGGCCAAGAGCTAAGTTTGCCATTACCAATTATGATTCACTTTATGTATGTTTATTGTGTTTCCTTTACTCATTGCAAGTTGAGTTATATAATAGTGAGTTGTCTTCTATTATGATCTATGTATTTGATGAATGTGATGCTTCTTGTCTGTATTCTTTTATCGACTTTTCACTCCATAAACCTGAGGCCATGTTTATTGAGCTCAGTTTTGCTTGGAGACAAGCGAAGTGCAAGCTTGGGGGAGTTGATACGTCCATTTTGCATCACTATTCTATGTCTTAATTCACTATTATTCATTGATATATTTCATATTGAGAGGTAATACTTATGTTATTTCATCTATTTTTGCATTGTTGATGACTTTTGGAGCATGGACCGCTGCAGTCAGGATTCTGATGGAAAAGGTACTATTTGGAGGCAAAATTCGCGAAGATCGGAAAATCCGGGAAAATATACGGAAAATCCAATTTTTCTAGAAGACTAAGGATGCCAGAAGATGGAGTGGAGATGGGCCACAGGGGGCCCACACCACCCCATGGTGCGGGCAGCCCTAGGCCGCGCCTAGAGGTGGTGTGGCCACCCTGGCCCACTCCAGCCTCTCCCTCTAGCCTATATCATCCTCCCGAAACCCTAAGACTCGGGGAGCAACCACAGAAAGATTCCGCCGCCTCTGCGGGGCGGAAAACACAGAGAGAGAAAGATATCTCCGGCAGAAAGATTTCTGCCGGGTGATACATTGCAAATGTATCTATTATTTTTGATGTTCCATGCTTGGTTTTATCTCCTTTCTTGTGTTTTGTCTACACTTTGGAATACTTTTCATATGTTTTCTTGGACTAACCTATTAACAAGAGCCACGGTGCCAGCTGCCTGTTTTCTGCTGTTTTTGGTTCCAGGAAAGTCAGAAAATGAATATTCTCGGAATTGGACGGGACAAAAGCCAAAGTTCCTATTTTTCAAAAGGACTCCAGGGGCCAGAATACGAGATGGAGGAGGGCCAGGCGCTGGCCACACCCCCTAGGTGCGGGCTGGGCCTAGCCGCGCCAGGGCATGGTGTGGTGGCCCCAGGTACCCCCTCGATCTCCCTCTTCGCCTATAAGAAGCCTTCTGACCTAAAAACTCCGGGGGGTTCGACGTTTTTCCAGAAGGAGTTCCGCTCCGCCGCCACCACGAGATTCGACGAAACAACACTAGAAACTCCGTTCTGGCACCCTGCCGGGACGGGGAATTGGAGGAGATCATCGCCATCATCATCACCATCGCTTCTCCATCGACCATCCATGTTTTCCCCATCTATGAGTGAGTAATCCCCCGCTGTAGGCTATGGGGATGGCAGGGATTGGATGAGATCGTTCATGTAATGGCATCAGATTGTTAGGGCATGGTGCCTAGTATCTTTTATTAGTGCTTTCGACTTTGTTGCGACTTGTTGTGCTTAATGCTTGTCACTAGGGCCCGAGTGCCATGATCTCAGATCTGAACATGTTATTGATTATGATAGTATTGTTTTTGGTCTTATCTGCAAGTTGTATACACACGTTGTTGTCCGGAACCTATGGCCCCGAAGTGACAGAAATCGGGATAACCGGAAGGGAATGGCTTCGATGTGAGGATCACATGTGTTCACAGAGTGTTAATGCTTTGCTCCGGTGCTCTATTAAAAGGAGCACCTTAATTGCCAGTAGTTACCTAGAGGCCCCGCTGCAAACGGGCTGGCAGGACAAAAGATGTTGTGCAAGTTCTCATTGTGAACATGTATGACTATATATGGAACACATGCCTAGGATTGTCTAGTACTTGGGTGCTTTATCTTATTTATCTGCAATTGCCCTATGTTCTGATTGCTATGTGAATTGTCTTGTCCATGCAACGCCCGTCCATCCATCCCTATGCCTACCGCACTCGAATCCCATTGTTTACTGCTTTTGTTACTGTTGTCTTTATTTGCTACTGCTGTTACTTTACTATTCCTACTACAAAACTATTGCTACTGATAAACTGCTGTGAGCAAGATTGTTTCCAGGTGCAGCTGAATTGACAACTCAGTTCTTAAGGCTTATAAATATTCTTTCGCTCCCCTTGTGTCGAATCAATAAATTGGGTTTCACTTCCCTCAAAAATACTGCGATACACTCCCTATACTTGTGGGTCATCAAGACTATTTTCTTGCGCTGTTGCCGGGGAGCATAGCTTTATTTATCAAGTTCACTTAGAATCACTATTGTTCAAGCTAAGTTTATCTTTCTCCTTGTTTGCTTGTTTTTTATCAAAAATACAAAAAAATTAGTTCCTACTCTAGTTGTTATTCTCGTTGGTCTGTCATTGTCTCGCCTTATCATGCTTGTTGGCAATGGTTGGTTTCTTTGAAACTGAAGCTTATTGGCAAGGTGGGTTCATGCAAGATGAAAAATATTATTATAAGGAACACCGCTTGTCACAAAAAGGGAAACACTTATGGGAACAAATTGATAGATTGTATACCACTGCTAGGAACGTGTGCTCTACTTATAATGTTACTTATTACTGTGATGAGTCTTGTTGCAGAAATAGGTATAAACACCTCCCTTTTCAATGTGAGTATAGTGATAATGATACCATATCTTCCTATGCTAAAGGAATTTATGACTTTTATGATGCGGAACAAATTGATGAATTTATTACTTGGAAAGGTGCTTTTGAACTTGCTAGTTTGCTTGAAAATATTGATGATTCACCTTACAAATATGAGGTGTATGGTATACTTAAATTTTGCTTTGATAATTACAAGGATGAAAATGGCTATATTCTTGAATATTTTAATAGATGCTTTCCACAAATGGAAGAGACTAATGCCTTGCAGGATCCTATGGAAGAAGAAATTGATGAACCTAAAATCTCACTAGATGAAAAAGAGGAGGAGAGTGATGAACAAAAGGAGGAAGAATGGATTAGCTACCCATGCCTACCTTCTAATGAGAGTAACTCTTTATCCCTTACATTATTTGATTGTCCCCCTTGCTTACTAAAGGAGAATGAATGTTATGTTCCTAAGGTTTCTCTAGAAAATGTTTATAATAAAGCTCTACTGCTTGTAGATCATGAAGAGCATGCTTTATGTGATAGTTATATTGTTGAGTTTCTTCATGAGGCTACTGAAAATTATTATGAGAGAGGAAAATATGGTTGTGGAAGTTTTCATGGTATTGAAAGACCTCTCTATGTACTGAAAGTTTTGAAATTACTCTTGTTTTATCTTCCGATGCTTGTCACTTTGTTCTTTGTGAATTTATTTGCATACAAGATTCCTATGCAAAGGAAGTGGGTTAGACTTAAATGTGTTTTGGATTTGCTTCTTGATGCTCTCTTTTTCTTCACTTCATATTTCTTATGAGAGCATCCTCTCAAACTTTTATGCCTGAAGATGATAATATGTCTATTATTCTTGGGAGACCTTTTCTTAATACTGCAGGAGCTGTTATTAATCGTAATCAAGGGAAGGTGACCTTCAATGTTAATGATAAGGAACATATTATCTATTTCCCCAAGAGGATTGATAGGACTTATGGTTTTGAACTGAATTGAACATGTTGAGGGCATTCAAGTTGGAGAAATATATTGTCCCATACCAAGAGAGAAATTTGAAACTATTATGATTGGGACCATTGCTATCAAGGTTGAGGTAACATAATCATTAGTGGAATACAAAGTTTTGTCTCATATGAATTTTTTTTGGTAATAAGACCTGATCAACCTTGCTAACAAAATGATTTCATTGACCAAAACAATGTTTTCACCTTGATTATATCCGCTTACTTCTATTCTATCCATTTCAGTTTTTGCTTATGCCTAACTTAAAGGCGTTAAAGAAAAGTACTTATTGGGAGATAACCCAAAAGTTTTAGATGAGTCTTGGAAGTTATTACCTCTGTAATAACCGCTCCTTATCCTTTTTATTTGCTTTTTGTGCCAAGAGTAACCTCTAATGAGAGAGAAGTAGTGATTGAGAAAGTTCCTGCCCCGAAACAGATTTATGTGCTTCACCGTAAAAAATCGTGTAAAATCTTTGAACGTCTTTTTGAGGCGTGATTTTTTGTGCTTATGCCCCAGGTTGTTATCTAACTTTCGTTAGTTCAACACGTTTTTATTTGAGCAACATAAGGTCTTCGAAAAAATCTGTCTTTACCTGCATGTCTGTTTTGATAGATTTCTGCCATTTTCTGCTTTTGCTTCTTGTTGGTTCCTTTTTGAGTTCTTTTGGGGAATTGAGCTTTTTGAGGGAAGTGCTTTAGTAGATAGTGTTTTAATGGAAGTTTATTGGTTTTAGAACTGAATCTTAGGACTTATTTATCTTGAGTGCACTAATGTTGCTAATAAAGATTGTGTGAAGTTTTGTATGAAGGAAAAATTTCTGGTGTATGGAAGGAACGAGTAATGAGATGAAGGATGGACTAAAGCTCAAGCTTGGGGATACCACCCGTGTCACCCCAAGAAATATCCCAGAAGTACAAGCACCAAAGCTTGGGGATGCCCAAGGCATCCCCTTCTTCATCAATAAAAACCCTAGGTTTCTGCCAAACACTTCATTTTTATTGTTTCATGCATAGTTGTGTTGTTCTTGGAGCGTCTTATTTTTCGTTTTTGTTTTGGTTTTTAGTTTTCGTGGTTTGCTTAGTTTGCTGAATAAATTGGTTGGACCTCCCCCTTCATACTTTGGTGTTCAAATAGTTTGGTTTGGATTGGAAGAGTGTAGGAAAGCTCATGCTTAAGTGTTAAAGAGAGCTTGTTTTTGACTGTGGCTTATGCTTTGTCATGTCATGCTTGATATTGTTTTGGCTTTATGCTTAGTATTCTTTGTTGTAGCATGACTTGTTATAAACAATTTAGATTGCTTAATGTGCCTTGGATGAATCATGCGTTGTTTTAGCATATTAAAGCATAGTATTGTGGTATTCTCCTTTGAGGCTTTATTTGGGTTGACTTGGCGCATGCTCACACCATGTTATGACTATCTCAAATCACCATAAGATTTTATGATCCTTTATTTTTCAACTTGTAGTATCACTTTATGCTTTGATCAATGATGTTTTATCGCTCTGCATGATTATGGCCATTATTGCTCTCTCGTTTGTCGCTCCCTTACTATTGCTAGCCTTCACTTTCACTGAGTATGTTTTACTCAAGTTTCCAACTCCCTAAACCAAATATTTCCAAAGTGTCCACCATACCTACCTATTAGCATCATCTGCTACTTCCGTGGATATTCAATATGCCTTGTTTTCTTCCGAATAATATGTTTGCTTGTTATGAGAAAGTTAGTTAGTAAAGCTCTCACGAACTTGATGGCACACTTTATTTCTTGCACTTAATAAAATTGAACCATTGTCACTCTCCATGAAAGTTATATGCTTGCTAATTATAGGCTGGGGATTAGCAGAACCGTGTTGTCATGGGGAACGCTTTCAATACTTGTAAATATATACCTAGTTGATACCTTGCTCTTTTATTTGTGGATATCGTCGGTGTGAAATAAAAGGGGAGCTTGTGAGTCCATGGAGTTATGTATGTGTGTTAGAGAAACGCCTGGGCCGCTGGTCTAATCCATGCTGACATGGTGGAAACCTGCAGCGTAACCATAATGGTATCTATGAAGCATTCTTCTTATAAAAAAGAGAGATATAGCTATTGAGAAAAAGAAAAAAAAGATATTTATGAAAAGAAGAAAGAGAGAAAAAAGCACCATTTTCCCATGGTAAATAAGAAGATTGCTGAGATACTCATTGTCTGCTTGCCTTGTCATTTTGATATGGGGATTCTTCCGTATCATCGGGCAAGGGGTACCCCGTTGGCGGTTCTCAATGATACGCACATATTTACGATGACAAGAACTTACCGGTAACTAAAGTTGAGTAGCATGAGGAGCGGCCCTCGTACTCAAGGGACATGGGATTTTCAGTTTATAGTCTGTCAAGCATATAACTCAGGTTGGACCTCACTTTCACCTTAACCACATTAAAGATGCTTATGACAGGGGCAATGAGAGCTCAAAGCTAATGAGTACCATACTTTGAGCATTTGGAAGCCTTTCAAATTATTCAAAACCTTTTCTTTTACTTGTTGAGTCTCCGCATATTCTTTGAGCACTTTCTTGAGAGCATAGTGGCCATTCTTAGTTCTATGTGCATTGTCCCAAGACTAGTTGATTGATGCATAACTTTATATTGCTTGTTTTAAACTATTGTATCTAGTCACTCATATGAACTTTGAAGGTGTCCTATGCATTTATATTTTCTACTCTATTGAGGGACAAGCTGAATGCCACTATGCTATGTTTTCTTTATGTGAAACAAACAAACGTCTTGCAAATCATTGTTATTCATGAATCTTTTGTTTGTGCCTTTTCATGTTGCATCATAGTTTCTTTGTCTTATTGCTAGAACTTTGTCTTTCATGTTATGATTGAAGTACTATGATCCCAGCTTTGAATGTTTTACAAATACTCTGATCAAGTCTTTAATGGTGCATGTCACCTCAAAAATTATTCTTTATTTTTATCACTTACCTACTCGAGGACGAGCAGCAGTTAAGCTTGGGGATGTTGATACATTGCAAATGTATCTTTAATTTTTGATGTTCCATGCTTGGTTTTATCTCCATTCTTGTGTTTTGTCCACACTTTGGAGTACTTTTCATATGATTTCTTGGACTAACCTATTAACAAGAGCCACAGTGCCAGCTGCCTGTTTTCTGCTGTTTTTGGTTCCAGGAAAGTCAGAAAATGAATATTCTCAGAATTGGACGGGGCAAAAGCCAAAGTGCCTATTTTTCCAGAAGACTCCAGGAGCCAGAATATGAGGCGGAGGAGGGCCAGGGGTTGGCCACACCCCCCAGGCGCAGGCTGGGCCTGGCCGCGCCAGGGCATGGTGTGGTGGCCCCAGGCACTCCCTCGGTCTCCCTCTTCGCCTATAAGAAGCCATCTGACCTAAAAACTCCGGGGGGTTCGATGTTTTTCTAGAAGGAGTTCCGCTCCGCCACCACCACCAGATTCCACGAAACAGCACCAGAAACTCCGTTTTGGCAACCTGCCGGGATGGGGAATTGGAGGAGATCATCGCCATCATCATCACCATCGCTTCTCCATCGACCATCCATGTTTCCCCCATCTATGAGTGAGTAATCCCCCGCTGTAGGCTATGGGGATGCTAGGGATTGGATGAGATCATTCATGTAATGGCATTAGATTGTTAGGGCATGGTGCCTAGTATCTTTTATTAGTGCTTTATGACTTTGTTGCGACTTGTTGTGCTTAATTCTTGTCACTAGGGCCCGAGTGCCATGATCTCAGATCTGAACATGTTATTGATTATGATAGTATTGTTTTTGGTCTTATCTGCAAGTTGTATACACACGTTGTTGTCCGGAACCTATGGCCCCGAAGTGATAGAAATCGGGATAACCGGAAGGGAATGGCTTCGATGTGAGGATCATATTTGTTCACGGAGTGTTAATGCTTTGCTCCGGTGCTCTATTAAAAGGAGCACCTTAATTGCCAGTAGTTCCCTAGAGGCCCCGTTGCAAATGGGCTGGCAGGACAAAAGATGTTGTGCAAGTACTCATTGCGAGCACGTATGACTATATATGGAACACATGCCTAGGATTGTCTAGTACTTGGGTGCTTTATCTTATTTATCTGCAATTGCCCTATGTTCTAATTGCTATGTGAATTTTCTTGTCCATGCAACGCCTATCCATCCATCCCTATGCCTACGGCACTCGAATCCCATTGTTTAGTGCTTTAGTTACTGCTGTCTTTACTTTGCTACTGTTGTTACTTTACTATTCATACTACAAAACTGTTGCTACTGCTAAACTGCTGTGAGCCAGATTGTTTCCAGGTGCAGCTGAATTGACAACTCAGTTGTTAAGGCTTATAAATATTCTTTGGCTCCCCTTGTGTCGAATCAATAAATTGGGTTTCACTTCCCTCGAAAATACTGCGATACACCCCCTATACTTGTAGGTCATCACCGGGGGAATTCCTTCCTGGAGAGGGGAGATCGTTGCCATCAACACCACCATCAAGCTGGACTTCATCGGGATCATCATCATCATCACCACCATCATCACCATCATCACCATGATGACCATCTCCATATTTCTGTAACAATTGAGTTGAATCTTGCATAGTTCATAGGGGAAACTTTCCCGGTGTTGATTACTCTTTGTAGTTGATGTTATTGAGTGAACCGTTGAATTATTGTTTATGTTCAGATTGTTATACATCATTATTCCATCTCTGATCATGATCCATATGATGTCTTGTGAGTAGTTCGTTTTGTTCTTGAGGACATGGGAGAAATCTTGCTGTTAGTAGTGGAGTTGCGTTGAGAAAGATTCAATAGATTGTTATTTAAGTTGTGGTGTACTTCTTCTAGTGGTGTCATGTGAACGTCGACTACATGACACTTCACCTATATGGTCCTATGGGAATGCATTGTGTATTTGGCTACTAATCGTAGGGGTTGCCGGAGTGACAGAAACCTGAACCCCCATTAGGAAACCATTGCACAAGGGACGTAAGGGGTATAATCACAAGTATAATCACAAGTATTACTTTCTTGTACTTACGGATGTTTGCAAGGGGTATAATCACAAGTATGTATTAGTCTTGGATGGTGCGGTACATTAGCACAGGTTCACTCACACAACACTTAGCAAGCTAGAGAAGATTAATCGACTATATGAAGCGAAAGCACTTGAAAGTCTTCCCATGTGTCCTCGATAACGTTTGGTCATCTTAAGTAATACAACCGGCTTGTCCTTTGCTACATAAAGGATTGGGCCACTTGCTGCATTCATTCCTACTGTCTTTTATTTACTCGTACTTTATTTACTTGCTTTGTCAAAAATGCCTAAAAATCCGTTTTCTAGTATTTGCAGAGAATTCCTCATCCATACCACTAGCCAGCACCTTCTGCTCCTCATTGGGTTCGACACTCTTACTTATCGAAAATACTACGATACACCCCCTATACTTGTGGGTCATCAACCTTGTCTCACACTTCAAAGCCGGACATTATATGCATATCCGGAACCTTGAATACTTCGCCAATATCCTCCAAAGATTCGCGGAAATCGTGAAGTAGATCACCGACTTGGGTAAGCCGGTTGGTGCGAGACTCGGTGGAGGCAGAATCCAGTAAGTTCAAAGGACATGCACATATAGTGCAAAAGGTTAAGAAAATATATTCGAACTTTGGTCTTCTCTTCCCTAAGCTCTGGAGTTCGGTCCGAAGTGCCTCGGTGATATCCTTCTCTCTGAACAGTTCATTGTTGAGATCTGAGATTTTCTTGTCTTCGAGCACGATCTTACGATCGCGCTCTTCGGTGGCCATGGAGGAGGATTCAATAACTTGAGCAATGCTCTTCTCATGATCCACTTTGAGCTTATTCAGCTCTCGGCGTAAGTCGGCATTTTCCACCTCTAGGGTCTTCAGATTCTCGGCCTCTTCAATCATGGCACAAGATTGTTTGACCAGTGCTGTAAGTAACAGACAACAGTTGAGTATGAAATTCCACTATGAAAGCAGAAAAGAAGCAAGGGTAAGGCCTGAAATGTTTACCTTTAGACTCATCCCTTGACACCTTTTATTGAGCATTTTCAAGCCGGAGAGGTCTGATCTCTCTCTGCTTGTTGCAGATATTCCTCAACAATTCCTGGTTATATGAATTAACTTTCTGTAAGTCAGAATACCTAGGGTCAGATGTCTACTAAAGACTCAGGGTAATATTTTTACTAATATAAGCATGAGCATTAGGGGCTACACTAGTTCATTCTTTGGCATCCTAGGAAAGCATAAATCCGGATCATCTATCCAACTTCATGCTTCGGGGCTATAGGATACGGCATAAAGTAAAGTAAAAAAGTGAGTTGGAATTCCGACTTACATGTTGTTCATGAGTGATTTTTCTCAAACTCATGTTCACCTCAGTGGTAACCTTCTCGGCAAGGGTTAGTGGGATCATTGGTGGTGGCGGAAGCTCGCCGGTTCTTAGTCTCTCATTGCAAAGACGAACTTGTTCAATAAGTTCAGATTACTTGACATCCTCTGCTTCTTGTGCTTCCTCTTCGGCAGTAATAGTCTGGCTTTCCAGGCATTGTTGGGCTAGTTGTTGGATCTCCTCTATAGATTTCCGAGAAATGCCAAGTTTGGCAAGACCCGGATTGTTGAGAAGGTTTTCAGTGAAGACTTCCGCTGAGGGATCATTACCCGAAGAGGGTTAACCCTTATTAAAACCTGAGTCACCCATGGTGACGTCAGTTTGTGATCCGAGGATTGCTGGCTCTGCTTGTTGAGCCGGATCTTCTGTGATAGTCCGAGATGGAGTAATCGCCGGCTCTGCAGAAGGCTAAGGGGCAGGAGTCGGAGGCGCTATGGCAGGAGAAGTCAAATTCATCTTTGACTGGTGCAGGGGCTTCGATGAGCCTCCTTTCCCCTTGCCCTTGCTGAGCTGTCTAGGTCTGAGGAGGTAATAGAACAGAGAACATTACACCTCAAAAAGAATTAAGACATATAATATAGAAACCTTGTGAGGAAAGTTACCTCTTCACAATGGGCACCTCCTTCGTTCCAATCGCTAGAGTCGGAGCTTTACGCTTTCGAGTAAAGGTCTCCGGCAGTGGAATCAATTCAACATCATCCTGAGAAATCTCAGGAGGATATCCCTTGAGAGGAGCAAGCTCCAAGTCAGGGAGGTCAGCAGGATGAAAGGAAGAAATATCTCAGTATTGCGAAAAGAGACAATAATGTAAAGGTGAACACATAATTCGAGTTACTGCTGAAAAATTACTGATACCACATGATCTTCAGCTGTATGCATATCCAAAGATAGCTCTGGGATTTTCTTCTCGATCCGCTCCCTTATAAGCCACTTGATTTGGGACTCGTATTCTTTATCCGTGTAAGGGTGGGAGCAGATCCGGAGAGTATCTTTCTTGGACGCCATAATGGAATGCATAAGCCGGTCTCCATGATGTTGAAAAGGCTAGATCCGGCGTGCCACCCAGTAGTGAACCAAGTCAGACCCCTTAAGCCCCTTGTGCTTCATCAAATATTCGATCCGCCTCTTAGCAAGAAGTAGATCGTCACTGAGAGCCGGCGCATCTGCGTCCTAGGACTCTTGGGGCGTGGCAGCACCGTAAACAAAAGCCGACAAAGCAGTAGCTTTGCCAGGAGCAGGATTATCCTTGTGATAAAAGAAAGTTGACGACCACTGTTTCACCGAATCATTGGCCTTAATCTGAGGATAGATGCGCTCTCTCCTAATAGAAAAACTAATGGTTCCTGTAATGTATGGATTACCAGGAGTGGTAGAATTTCTTCGCATATGAAAATAAAACCAAAAAAGAGTGAGACTCGGCCTAATGCCGAGGTACCCCTCGCACAAAGAAGCATACGTGCTCATCTCTAGGAGAGAATTTGAGGGAAGATGATGGTGTTGAACTCTGTAGTGATCTATAACCTCAGAAAAGAAATCTGAGGGTAGGAAACTCAAACCTCTATCGAGGTGGGTGCCAAAGTGTACCCGCTCGTTGGAGCGAGGAGGAGGGACGGTTTGGCCGTAGCCACTCCGCCAGTTGCAGGTGCGGAGGAGCCCTTCGTTCTCCATGACATGGAGCTTGGCGTCATCCAAGATGCAGGGAATCCAGACCCCGTAGAAGCTCTCCTTCTCCGCTACCATAGCCGTCACTATCGTTGCCGCCGCACCAGAAGATGAGGTCTCAGCCATTGTTCCGTGGACTGGTGACCAGGGATGGGCAGCGCTGGAAGATTTTGGGGAGGCAGAGGAGTTATGTTTCTTGGGAGGCATTGGGAGGAAGGAAGCAGCACAAATGCTGGTGAAGAGAAGAGGGAGAGAATCTCAACCCCTTATATCCTTTGTCCGCGCCAAGATTCGTGCAATGTGTACAATAACCGTGCCACGCGTCACGGAAGGAGCTGGGTAATCCCCACGCGATGATTATGCCACCTCGATCTCTGTGCACATATTAAAACGATGCCTGGGTTCCGCAAAAGGTGGACCCACCAACAGTCGTGCTGACGGGAATGTCTGTCAGTGACGTGACTGGACCATGACTGGTGTCAGGTTATGTCAGAGACCAAGTTCTAGCTTAGTTTGAATTTCAAGCTGGAAACCCGAATAATGTATTCATAGGTCCGACTCATTTGAGACCCAGATCCTATCCTTTTATTTTGAAGTTTCAGGAACCCTTCAAGATTCTGCAAGCCGAAGATCAAGCTAGACGATGATGAAATCTGACTTTGGATCTTGGAGGCTTCCGGGGGCTGCTGTTGGGGATATACTTTCCGGGTATCCTCACTGTGCCTCACTGACCAAGGTGGCCCACTTCGGGTTAGATCTTTGCTTCATGGGCAACCCAGTCAGGGAGAAGAGACGGAGTCCAGTCCGGCTACGGAAGGCCCAAAAGACTTACTGACATAGGCCTATTATGTTACTTGTAGTTCAAGATATACTCTGTAACTGAATCTTAGTCGTAGCCGGATATGTCTCTCCTCTAAAACCTAGGACGGATATCTATATAAGCCGTCCTAGGGTAAGCCTTTAGGGCACCCTCACAATAGTCTACAATCTCAACTCGCACAGGCGAAACCCTTGTAACACATATTCCGGCTCTGGCGTATTACTGGGTTGTTAGCAGGAGTTGGATCCGTCCAAAGCCGACAGATTCGAACATGGGTAAGCTTGTGTTCTCACCGTACAAGAATACCATACATCTCACACCCCTCTCTTCCACACACCTCGAGGACCCCCTCATGGCATACTTGTCATCAATCCGACGACATCCCCATATACGGTAATCACTCCTCTTGGTCCAGGCAATTTCTTCTTCAGGTAACTGATGTGAGTGCTTGCCATGAACTTGTTCAAAGCAGGCCTGCCGAGTAATATGTGATATGCGCTTTCCAAGTTCACCACCCCAAATTCCAAGTTTTCAGTCTGGCAGTTGGCCCTTGTGCCGAATAACACGTCAATCGAGACTTTACCAATGGGCTCATAGGAGATACCTGGCACAATGCCGTGGAACATGGTTCTTGTTGCTTGGAGCATGTTCTCTGAGATTCCTAACTTGTGCATGGTATCCTTGCACATGATGCTAATGCTACTGCCATTGTCTATCAACACCTTGGAAAATCTTACGATGATATTCGGACTAATGAATGTCCGATCCAACATGAGCGCATACGATCCAGGACTCGGCATGAGCCTACGATGATCCTTGATACTCCACGTGATTTCCTGATCCGACCAAGGCATGTACCTCTTCTTAGCCGGCATTACAGCATTCACCTCCATATGTCGGTGTTGCAAGCATTTTCTGTTAGTCTCCTCTGTGGTGAACATAGAGTATCTTTGGTGATGTTCTCTATACACATTCATTCCTTCATTACCATGATACCCTTGGTCTTGTTGTTGCTGGTTATTCACTTGATGCATTGCATCTCTTCTTTCTTGAATTTCTTGTCTCGGTGGAGGTGGAGGCAACATCAGTTGCTATCCATTCCCCTAGTGAGAATTTGCTGCTGAGGTGCTTTATTCCAAGGTGCTTCGTGCTGAGGTGCGTTGTTCTGAGGTGCCTGAGCATTCCCCGAGCTACCCTGCTCTAGCTTCCTCATCCATTCACATTGCCGGGTTGTATGGTTTGCCGGACTCTTTGGGCTTGGCGTATGGAATTTGCAAGGCTCGTCCAACATAGACTCAAACATGTATCTCGGATGATCCTTTCTTTACTACCACTATTTCTTCTGCTCCGGAGTCCAAGGCTTCTTGCCTTCACGCTTTTGTTGCCAATGTTATCCTCCAGTTTTCTGGCACTAGCTAGTGCTGGCATTGGGATGATCCCGATCTACAGCTGCCATTTGCTGCGAGCTATATCTGTAGTCCGGACATTCATCCCTTCTTTTTCCTCAAAAATCATTCCTCCTGGATGATCGAGAACCATATCTATTGTGGTACTCCTAATTTGACTCGCTTGACATTAGCCGAGGTTGGTTCAGATCCCCCAAAGCATACAAATCCGTGATCCAGATCGTCTCGGCCATGGTGGTTGGCATATCTCGCTGCAACCTTTGCCATAACATACTTCCATATCTGCAGCCTTGGGCGAACCACGCAATTGCTTGTGATTCAATTACCCCTACATAGGAATTGTGCACATTACACCACCCAGTCAGAAACTCTTGGTCCAGCTCATTCAGTCTCTGCTTGCATAATGCCAAAGTTTGTGGCCTATTCGGCCTCTTGTAGGTGCTCGAGAAGTTGCTGATGAATAGCTCCTCAAAATCCAGCCAACAATTGATACTACCAGGTGACCAGTTGTTCAGCAAACCCTTGTCACTCCTTCTGACATCTGTGGCACATATCTCACAGCCCATCTCAAGTTACCCATTGCAATGTTCACCATAGTTGCGTAATCAATGAGCCAGTCATCTGGTTTGGTGCTACCATCATATGTCTCTGTTCCTCTGGCCAACTGAAAGTTCAGTACCGGTTCTCTCATGATCCGGGGTCCAAAGCATGCCGGACCCGGAGGGCCCTGCACCTCCATCATCAGCCTAGCGTCATCCGGCTGCAAGTTCCTGTTTCCCAATCTTGATCCAACCACATGGTGCTCTGGTCTAGGGAATCCTGCATTTGCCATTGCCGAGTAACCATCATTGTATCTGTCCTGATCCGGACAAGCATTTTGCTGCTGCATTGTTGGGCCAACACTTCTCTCCTGCCGAGGTGCGTATTGCTAGTGTTGTTGAGGTGCATTTTGCCCTGTTCCCACCGAATTACGCTGTCCAGCATTGCCGTTGCCAACGTTCCTCTGACCGTCATTGCCATTGTTGTGGTTACGCTGGCTAGCTTCACCTCGACTGGCACTATGGTGATCCTCATCAACTTGCACTGCTTTTCCCTTTCCTGCTCTCACGGTGTCATATGGGACCATTTGCTTGTCCCTTCTACCAGTGGTTGCCACCTCCTCTCTTCTTGGGCTATTACCAGGGGACGACGCAACTCTGTTAGATTTTGCCGGGTTGTTTATTGCCGAATAAACTACCTGCGACGCTCCGGGTTGTGCTAGGTTTGCCTTGTTTATTTCCTCATTTTGCTAGCATGCTACCCTTAGCAAGTGGTTAACTCTCTCCTGCTGCCTCTCTCGGCCTCTCTAGTTAAACCTTCTAACTCGGATGCAGTTGCATTGGTAGCCCTAAGGTTTTTTGCCAGGGTGTTATACCTCTCCAGCCCTCCTGTTACTATAGTAGTTGTCTGACCCGTCTTAGGCACATACTCCCTATCAATCTCAGTAATCAGGTTTCTACCTTGGATTTTTACTCCATCTATGCGGTTTCCCTTTGCATACTCCAACAGAGTGATGTTCAGTGACTGCTGCAACTCAGCTACCTTTTTCGCACCAGCTAGAATTTTCTGCCTACTTTCCTCTAACTCAGCATGCGCCTGAACCGAATTTACTATTGGAGCTATGGGTGTTGCCAAGCTATCTATTGCCTGTTGCAGTACATTATCTAGCCTTTATAGGGGAAGAAATCTAGACCTTGTCTGCTTTGGTGTTTCCTTTCGCTCTGGCGCTAGGTCCTTGCTCGCTCCTACGTCTAGCGCCGTCATCATGACCTCAACGCAGCCTGCGGGGCGATTGATTCGCATGCCGCGAGCCGCGCTGAGAGGTGGCTCGTCTCCCTCGATGACGTGCTGCGGATGAACATTGGACTCGTTGATGCCAACGTAGATCTTGAGGGCGCCAAGCTTGATGAAGAGGCCATTGCACCGTGGAGGACACCTGCCGAAGCTCCCAACGTTGTCGCTGATGTAGTCTAGTGCTCCAAAGCGCTAAACTAGCCTGGAGACGACGCGCTCGCAAGTGCCGGAGATGTTTCCCGTCCAGATTTTTACTCCTGCTACCGCTGCTTGCCCCATGGTGGGCGCCAACTGTCGTGGTGGTGGCACGGCAGGTGCCATGGATAGGCTAATGATGTGGCCAATGTGCACTAGAGGAATCCAGGGAGGGATAATGTGGTGATTCCACAAACAAGTGTTTGTATTTTCTCTCTATCAATGGTGGATTACAAGGGCTCCTCAAGCTGTTCGTGAGAAGTATACTAGTTCTCTTACCCCACCACTACAGTGCTCTAGAGTTCTACCTTATAAAGAATGATCGATCCCCTTCTATGGAGGCCCTGGTTCGCCTTATATAGGGTAGCCCAGGTGACAAAGCTAGGGCACACATGGAAGCATATTCCCTAAAGATGCCCTTTGGTTAAAGCAAGATGCTTCTTTATACACTTTAAGCGGCTAGTCTGGACCTTGGACATAATCCTCTGTGAGCTGCTTTGCTTTTGGGTCATCCAACATTGGTAGCGTCAGCCAACACTGGCTAGATCACCTTTGTCAGCTACGCCCCACTAGTCCTTCCCTCTGCCTGCTTTCCTCACGCTACAGTGGATAGAGGTCACCTTTTGACCAGCGAGAAATTCCTTCCTTCCCCTGGAAGACAAGTTGTAACCTGGCTAGCATCTAGCTAACCTGGCCATGAGGGTACCTACAAACAAGATAGATCATCATAGCTGACATACATTTTATGCCGGCTGGTTTAACGTTAGTCAAACACCCACTAGGCTGGATTACTCCGTGAGTCGGCCTACCTTGAGGTGACCCGGTTAGCATTCACTTTGACCATGCCGTACCTCGGCTAACTTGGCCTTTATACCCTAGCGTGACGCTACCCGGGGGTAACCCCCAACACCGATTAAATAGTAGATGCATCGATCAACACTATCAAATTCAGAACAGGCATGGAAGTCTTAAAATCTAAGAATGGCGTCCTCCTGGCCGATGGCCGGAGCCTTAAAATATATAGGCGTCTTCATGAAAGTTGCAGGGTTTGACGAGACGAAGTCATCGCCACATGGTACAGGCAGACGGTACAGGTAGGCCCTGCCCGTACCAGTGGTCGTTACGGCGTCTCACGCCTGGAATTGACTGCACAATTACTTGGTCGTGTGGACTTCCTCAAAAACCTTAATTATGACTCCTGATTTCGCATTAAAAAGTGTGTTTTCCAGCACACCACAATTCTAAGCAAGGTTTTGCATATCTTTGCAATTATTAGTCATTACTCGCAAGGATTGAGAGTTTCTTGTCAATTGCTTGACCGAAAACAATGTTTAAGCGCGGTGGAAGATGGCTCTTTTTAGAGCCATCGACCTCCCCAAAGCTCAAAGGTTGATCGCCCTCGGGCAAGAAGAAACAAAAAGAACTATAAGGAATTCAGCGTTTAAACTTGAAACAACGAGACCAAAAATTCACTTATAGTTGGTAGTCATATGTGCTCGGTACTTCATACATTTGGGAATCTTATCAAAGTTAGAGAGATGAAAAGAATACTATCAAACTTTCGGTAAGTGAAGACAATCAAAGTGAAGTTTAATATAAATGTAAATAACTAGAAGTGTAGCAATCAATCCAATTCTTCGAGTTAAATCTCCGCTTGCCAAGGAACACTAGGATGTTTTTAATATCATAATTGAGTAAGAGAGTTTATGTCCTATGTAGCATAATAGTGAAGTATCTTATTTATGCCCACATCAATAGATTAAGTCTATCAAAACACTTATACTCCAATCGTTGTCTTTCAAGAAAATTCATAAAGTAGTAACGAGACCATGCCAAGGACTTGTTATGTGGATCTTCATACATATATTTTTTTGCTTCCTCTTTCAAGGATCATTGGTTGTTTCTTTTACAATTACTTGCATAACCTTTGAGAGTACCAATACTTTTTCCCATATATTGACACGTATGCCACTAATGTCATCAACTCATAGTCGAAATCTGGGGTTATACCATAGATCGTTCAAAAGCTAGCAGAGTTGTTGGCATCCCAAAGGTTTGCATTAGAAACATAGAACTTTTTTATTTTCTCCTCATATTTTTTAGAACAATGGTTTGATCCACAAGGTTAGCTCTTTCATGCATCACAATTACCACTAGACTTCATTTCAATCAAACAACTCCTGTCAAGAGTGCCGTCAAGACTATCAAAACATCTATGGGGTTAAGTATCTTCAAGGGTATACTCTCAAGACAATCATTCATCAAACAAGTTGTAAATTTTTTCTTATTCTACTTGTTTGGCAATATTATTTGCAAGGTAAGACTTGGTTAGTTAAAAGAACTAGAGAAAAATATTCCACAACTAATCACCATACCAATAAAAAGCTCTACTCTAACTATATTAAATCACTCCCACTAGCATGACATCTTAGAAAATCAACCAACTAAGATAAACAACTCAAACTTCAAAAGTGGGAGAAATAGGACATACCTCTCATAAGTGACTTCATAATCATATTCCTTATAGGGATGTGTTCCTTCAAAACTCAAGCACGATTACTCCCATGATAAAATTAAAGCAAAGAGGCAAAGTGCGAATCTAAATTTACAAAAAAAGAAAAAATGGAAAAATCTTTTTGTATTTTTGAGGATAGGGATTAAATAATAGAAAAGGACTTGCAACCAAGCAAGGAACTAAGAAAATAAAAAAACAAAATACAAAAGCAAACTAAAAACGAAAGCCAGCGGAAAAGCAAAGTGTTGGAACAAGCCAACACGAGTGTTTCAAAGCTCCCAAGGAGCTAGAGTACAACCTCGTTATTACACAAATAAAATTATCGGGGGAACACATCCCCAAGCTCAGGATTTTGTAAGCCCTTTTGTTGATCATTCTGGTGGCGGTGGATAATCACCCATGTTCCATTGGCTTCTCCAACCATGGAACTGGATGTGGCGAGGTTTGTAGAGGCATATCAAAGGTTGATGGAGAGGTTGTTCATATTTTGGATGTTCCCTTCGAGCGCATAAATATCTTCATAGGTGGTGTATTAGTTTGGTGGTTGCACATCTTGTCCGGGTCCTGCTTGTTCTACTTCTTCATCTTCTCCTCCTCCTCCCACAGGTACATCTTGATCGGGTAGACCTGCCTCAACCTGCGTGTCAAAATGCAAATGTCCATCCTTGATAGAGACTATACCATTAGGCAAAGGAGCGAGGATCAAGTGATCCGCTCCATGTATATCAAAGAAGTATCTACCATTAGTTCTAAAAATCATACCACATGATCTTAGAGTAGAAAAACCGATACAGTTACGTCTTGTCAAAGGTTGGATATTACCTAGGTTGATGTGAATTGCACGTGCAAGAACGGTCACAACTCCTCCTCCACATATGGGTCCTCGAGATTGCAGAGCCTGATGCTTAAGGTAAAACACAAGAAGGGCGCCCAAATTTGGTGTTAAGTTACAAATAATAATAGCAGGTTTTACGAGGATCATGATGTCCTCCTCACTGACTCTAGTAAACTCACCACGTGCATGCAAGGTGTTAGTAATAACATAAAACAGATAGCGAATAGCATGATGATCAATTTGGTTCCCCTTGTGTGTGTTTCCATGAATTCTCATTCAATTAATGTACTGCCAAGGTGCAGGTTTTAAAACAAAGGTGGGGGAGAATATGTCGATGGTGTTGTTGGCAAACCAAAAACAATGAGCCCATTGGTCGAGTGTCAAGGAGTACTCATAGTTCATAAGACATAAGTTGATGCGGTCAACTCTAGGCATTTGATCCTCAGAACAATAGTGAGAGCCCACCGTATGCGTCAAGGTTCCGAGGAACTCAAGCGTCAAGCGGCAATACATGGCGACATCCTAGAAGGAAACTTCACATAAACTAACATTGTTGCAAAGTAAATCAAAATCAGCACGAATGCCAAGTTGTTTCACGATATATGGACATGCCCACTTGGTGGACTTGATTTCTCAGAGCCTGAGATGTTCGAAATGGTTCAGCTTAAACTCCTCGGTGAACTTGATACCAAGTGACTCGGTGGTCAATGTATCAATGGGTGGTGAGGAAGGTTCCACAACCATCGCACGTGTATGGCTCCTCATGTTCATCTAAAACAAAATAAAATAAAAAATGCTAATTAATTTTTTAGACCGACAGAAACATAGCATATGTGATCCTCTACACTAGTTATAAAAGAAACTCCTCTTAAAACAATACTAGGCATGCTCAATATCAAGATTACATCAAGAACAAGACCTAAGTCTAGATTGACAATGATGAAAGACTGAGTGAAGCTTTGGTACAAATAAGTTGGGGATCAGAGGAGGATCATACTTTAGATCAATTCGGAGAAAGATTGAGTAAATTTGAAGATCCAATGGAGGTGGTTTGGAGTTTGGAGGAAGAAGAAAGATATTTTTTTGTGTTTTATGGATTTTTAGGTTACCTCCATGTTGTGTTATCGTTGCTGCGTATGTGGTACGGGCGGGCGGTACGGCCGAAGCCCGCCCGTACCGGGTGACATACCTTGGGGGTGATGAATCCCTTCAGGCAGTGCACTCGGTACAAGTGCGTGGTACGGTCACGCGCGCCCGTACTACTGGTCGTTATGCGTTCAGTTTCTTTGCTTGAAATCTGATGTTTTGTTCAAGGATACGGTATGAGCATGCGGTACGGGCATGTCCGCCCGTACCAGTCGTCATTATGACCCCTGTGTCCTATGGCAAAAACTAAGTTTATACCTTCCGATGCCTAGAGGTGGTACCTACGCACGATACAGTCTTTTCCAGCCATACCACTAGTCGTTATGCGGCCAGTAAGCTGAAAAACTCAATTTTTTTATTAGTAGCTTCATGCATCTTTACACAGCTTATCAAAGGACAAAATAATAGCAAATAGACTTCGTAAAAATCAGAAATACTTCTTAGGCCATGTGTTAGTAAAACATAAAAGATAGAGGATTACCTTACTTCGTCTCCTCTCTCCAAAGGTCTTCTAGAACATTCTTTATTAAAAACAAAAACGAAGCAAAAACATTTAAACAAAACTAACACAAGAGTAAAAACTTTTATTTCACATGGGCTGTCTCCTATGAAGCGCTTCTAGTTAAGGTTAATTAGCTTGGCCTAGATGGTGATCATTTAGGTTTAATGAGTGGAACACCCACTCGAAAGTAATTAGCTTTCAAAGTAATTATACCATCGTCATCATTAAGCTTGGCCTTCTTATTTCTTGGGAAGTGGACTATAAAAGGATCTCTAGATGGTAGTCCTATTCTCACATTCCCTTCATGCGAATTGATTAGTTCTTTAATAGTTCTTTGGAAGGGCCTACCTAGGATTATAGGTGCTATGGGATCTTCATGCATGTCCACAATAACAAGATCAATAAGCGCAGGACTACCTTTAATTTCAACAACTATATTTTCCTTTATCCCAACAGCTTGTTTATAAGTTGAACCCCAATTTTATCTTGTCAAATAGTCTTTTGGAAATAGTTGAGACACTTGCACCAAGATCACAAACTACAGATATCTCATTAACCCTAACCTTAATTTTATAAGTGGGCTCAGATATATCATCTAGCTTAGCAGGAAGCTTACCAGCTAGTCTCTTACACCCCATCTCTAAATCACGAACTTAAGATGCTACATGTGGAATAAATTGTTGGTACATAGCACAATTACCTTGTTCTATATCAGGATTCTTTACGGTGATCATCTTGAGTAGATCCTCCACGGCATATTCTGGTGTTGGTGGATTGTTGTAATCTAGATCTTCAGGCTTTTCTTCATTTGTTACCACCCTCATCATCTTGAGGGCTTCCAATGGATTTGGCTCAGGCTTCTAAGCAAAGTTTTCTAGTATCAGAGCTTGGCTCTCCGCTACCTTGCCGAATTGAGCCTCCACGGTCTTTGTCCTTTCCTGTAGAGCCTGCACATCATTTCTAATTGCAATGACTTGGTCAGATAATTTTCCTATACTACTTTCCTGGTTCTCCGTGATTTTAATGAGCATATTATTTTGCTTGCTTTGAGCTTGTATAAAAATCCTAATAGTTTCCTCAAACGAGAGATTACCATGATTCACTCCATTATGGTTATCATAATTATTGTAAGGAGCTCCTACAGGATTAGAGTAATGTTTTTGAACATTAGAAGCATAATTTTGGTTTTTCCATGCAGGATTATAAGGAATGCGATCTATACAATTAATATCATCAACATTGGTAGTGATAGCATTATCTTGGGTATCTTCCTTACCCGTTACTATGTTGAGTAACTCGTTTACCTTAGATGTAAGCTTTTCATTGTTTACCTCGGTGATTGAACTCACTCTTTTCGAGGTTCTCTCCACATGCCATTGGGCATGGTTAACTTGCATATCATCAAGAAATTTCTTCACAACACTCGCTTTCTTTCCCATGATTTTTCATCCTGATGCAGTATCTAGCATAGACTTAGACACTGGGTTAAGGCCATTATAAAATAAATGTAGTATAAGCCATTCTTACATCCCATGACTAGGACAGTTCATTACGACTTCTTTCTTCCTTTCACATGCAAGCGCTGGTGGCTCGTGATCTTCTTGTCTAAATCTTGTAATGTTGGATCTTAGTTGCATAATTTTAGAAATAAACGATAAGCGTAGCGGTGGGGTCCATCTTCATGGGCACAAGAAATGCTGACGAAGGTAGATAGTCCTAGTTATCATAGCCGTCCGGCTGGCCATCATCTTGATAGTCTCCTTCATAGTCTGGCCATGAGAATAGCCAGGGACAAAAGCCATGAGTACTCTTTAAGTACTCACAAACTCCACTAACAAGTAATATAGTTCTAAGTTAATGTGCTAAATCTAAGTTTAACTGTAAAGTTAAGTTTGAAACCTAAGCTGAGTTCTAAAGCAAAGGAAGATAAAACACAGTTCTAGAATCACTTAAGTTGGGGAGCTATTGTCATAAACACAACCCTGTTGTGGTCAAGTCAAGATTCATCATTCATTTAATAAGTCATTTTGAAAACATCTGACAACGAAACAGTATGGCCATTCCAATTGTCCATAACCGTGGACGCGGCTATACGAATAGTTTGACACTCTGCAGAGGTGGTACACTTTCACCACAAGATTCGATACATCTGTCAGGGATAACCCTGAATCATCATACTTAGTATGCAGATAATCAAACATAACCTTTCCTTTACACACCGTAGTATAAGCACCTCTCCTATGAGCATGGCCTCCTAACCATGACCATCAGTCATCTTGGGCACTGCATAGGTGGACAACATTGAGAGTTAGCCTCAGCGCAAACCTCTCCCGCGAGGGAACTAATACTAATGCATATAAATTTCCAGCTAAGCCTTTCCCAATTTAGGTAGTGTGGTTGTACGATAAATTTGGAATGGTATCGCATCTGAATCCAACCATCAGTTTTATTAAAAGGGTTAAGACTCATGCGTCATCATTTTCATCATCTTAAACCATTTGTGTTTCTCAACACATGTCAAAACATCTCAATAGAATGACTCATCATTCCAAGGTTTTCATAATTCATTTTCACCAAGTGTTCCCATCTAAAGTGACTCAAGTTTTTGATCTACTCTACACTACTAAGTTAAGAGTGTTCACTAAGGTGGAAAAGATGGGTTCAATCTCATGCCATAGAATGACATCTAAAAGGGTTCTAAATAGGTCAAGTTTTATACTCTTTATGCTACCTTCAAAACAAGTAACGAACTTTGGGTAAAGTAAAGGAAGTAAATCTTGAAAATAATACTTGGAGTAAGTACTAATCAAAATAGTGTGACCAAAGCATGCCTAAAGCATCTTTGCTCAAGTCATCTAGCTTAATTCTAGCTTGCTAACAATACCTTGCCTTGGTTGGTGTAGTGGTTGAAGTTTTATTCTTCTTCTTCTTGTTAGAACTCCTCCTCCTCGTAGGCTTGGTCAGTACTATCGTCTATAAATACATACGGAGTACACAATCAGCAAGCAATACTTAACTAGCCTAATTAGCATTCTAAGGCACACATTTGATGATCTATTATCATCACAAGCATCACAAGTTTAATTCAATAGTTTCATCCTTTTTATTTTAGAAAAGTAATTTCTACTCATCGAAATAATTAACTAAGATTTAATATTCACCACTTAAAATATGGGATCATGTGGACACATGTCCTCACCACATATTCTAACATGTTGGAATGTAATTTAAGGTTTGGATCATAATTACTTTGGTTTAAATTCCATATTCAATGATTTAAAGTGACTATAAATTCCTATATAACATTATTTTGGTACTAGTCCAAAGTCACTGCATGTAAACCTTAATATTATTACATATTCAGATATATAAAGTGAAATGTGATTTTTGAGAGTTGGAATCAACTCAAAATCTATCTTGGTTGATTTTATAAAAATGTTGCAAAGTGAAATTTCTTCTGTTTTGTTATTTTTACTAGGAGAGATCTATAACTCTAATTCAATTAAATCCAACGGGCTTGGATAGATTATTTCAATAGCTTTCTAACAAAATTGGAATCACTCCATTTGGATTTGTAAATCTCTCTGAATTGATTTTCAAACTCAGAGACAGAACTAAGTTTAAACTAAAAATAAAAATCCTAATTCAAACTAACTGGGTTGCGCGGGAAACGCTAACGGGCCAGCCCAGTGTCACTCCATAGCACGGGGCTCAGCTGACATGGGGGTACACCAGTGAGCGCTCATAACGTGCGAAGCGATACGGGGCGATGTGGGACGTTGGATTAGGTGGGGATCAACGGCTGGGGATCATCGTCGACGACGGACCTGTCGCCGGCGAGCTCTAACCCTAGAGGCTCGGTGGGGGTGCATAGGGGGCGTACCAGGGCTCCAACGATGATGGCGAGGTGGGCAAACGGACTGGTGGTCGATGGCGAGCTCAAGGACGGTCGAGGCAGCTCCGGGGGTGGACGCAATCAATGGCGCCCTTCTCCTCTAGAAGCGGCCTGCTCCGGTACAATTCCGGTGAGCTGCTGCTCCCCGTGCTCCAGCTAGAGATGTGGGACGATCAGTGAGGTGAGGGGAGTTGAGTGGTGTGCTGCAAATGGCTGGGGGTGCCCTCCTTTTATAGGCTCGACGGCGAGACCGAGAGGGATGGGCAGGCGACGATGGCGACATGGATACGGGCTGCTAGCGGAGTGGATGAGGGTGGTGATCCACGCGCAGTCCCCTGGCGGTGCTCTAGGACTTTAATGCAGGCTTAGGGGCGGTGGTATGCGGTCGGGCAGAGCTGGCGCTCTGAGCGGCAGAGGCGGCGGCTTTGACGGCGAGCGGTGGTTGTGAAGCGTGGGGCGGCGAACGGGCATGTCCGGCGTGCTCCCTGGGTCGTGGCGACGCGGTGGGCGTGGGATGCGGTCGAGTAGCGGCTTGTGCACGCATGCCGGGTGCGGCGCTCTGGTGCGTGCTCAACATGGCGCGGTGGCACTAGGCGCGGGGATTTCTCGGTGGTCCACGGCTGGGCTGGGCTCGGGGAGGGGACAGCAGGCGGTGGTGAGGTGCTGGCTAGCTGTAGACATGGAGAGAGAGGGGGACGCGGTCTGCTGCAGCGGCGACCAAGTTGGCCGGCGAGGTGGGGCTCGGCTTGGCATGGCCAGGCTGCTAGGAGGTAGGGATGGGGTAGTTATGCCCTGGTTTGATCAAGAGGGGACAATGGGAGCAAATGGGGGTCAAATGGGAGACAAGTTTGGCCAGCACACTTCAAAATAGTGAATTTGGTTTTGTTTGAATTATGCCTGCCAAGTGTTTGATGAAATGGCCGCAAGAAAATTCTTTTTGAATTTTGAAAAGAGTTTTGGTGGGTGTGCTAGGCATAAGCTTGAGACTCTGTGGGTGCTTGGGTTTTGAAAATTGAGCTTGTTTGAGTTTGTTTTTGAAATAGTGGGATCTTCCCATATGAAAGAGATTCAATTTTAAACTGCCATTTAAAATTAGTATTTGAATGTTTTTAGCAGATCACCAAGTGGGCCTTGGAACCTCATTATGTGTACCAGCAAGGGGTGTAAAGATCCACAAATGTTTCTGTTAAGTTTTGAGTACTAGGAATAGCCAAAGTAGGCATGATAGTTAATTTGGCCAAAATGACCATTCACTGCATTTATTCATTCTGAGTTCTTTTTCTTTGGGAAAAGTTTGGGAATGATTTAGATGATGTTTATTTCACCTAAGAATCATTTTACAAGCAATGAATCACAGAACTATGGAAATTCAATTCAACTCCTAATTTAAATGCACATACACATGAATGCTTTCATATTTTCAAATGGAAAAGTTTTTGTTAACCCTAATTTTGATGATTTGGATCTTGATAAGCTTGGATTAAAGTTTTGGGATGTTACATTGGTCTTGCTCAACAAAACTGAAGAAGTTAGGCTTAATTTCATATGTTTTCACATCAACAACGCGCTGAGTGATAGGTGCACGAATAAAATCATCAATGTGGGTAGCATACTCCCCAAGTCTCTTTTGAGCCATGGCTCTTTATATTTTTGGTATTTTTAAATAACAAGTAACTAATTTTTTGGGGTTTTCAAATAGATAACCAGAAAGTAAACTAATAACAAGAATAAAACTACAAACAATAATAAATCTAAAAATAAGGTCTCTAGTGACCTCACTAGGATAGCGAAATTTCTTCCCCGACAATGGCGCCAGAAAAAGGGTTGATACCTTCGATCTGGATTCATAGATGTAGTATAATAGCTTTTTCCCTAGAAGACCTCGGTTTAATTGAACCTTGGAAAGAAATGCTATAAGGAAATAAAAAGGACACGCATACAAGACTTTGTTTCTTTGTTTTACCTTTGTTTACCGGACCAATCTAGTTTACTTTTATAGGGGGTTGAATTAAGTGTGCTTTACACATGATGGTGATCATTTAGGTTTCATTAGTAGAACACTGTGGGGGTTCCTGGATTAATCCTCAGAGTATCCTTATTATGCATACGGCATGATCCCATGATCAGTTTGTCGTGCCACAAAACCGACATGTATCAATGTAACATCCATTACTTAAGCGGATACATGTCATACCTTATTTTTTGTTATGGATACATCAATCATCATCAATGGAACTTCATTAAGCGTAGAGCCTGAGCCATTCCTTAACCTACAGGCAACTGACTTGGAGAACATCCTAGCTCGCATAGTCGTTGTCATCACCTTCTTATTGATATCTCACCAAGTTAATAGCCAGGGACAATGTTAGTGAGTACTTTGAATGTATGCGCAAACCACCTTAAGAGAATAATAATACAAGAGGACAGACATGTGATATGGCTATGGTAGTAGGAGGGCTCCAAAAGAGGTTCTTTTCTCAAATAGTTTCTCTTGTAGATATAGCATCTACACTTTTGTAAAACATTTTGGAAACCTTTTTGAAAAGTTTTGGAAAAACAGTAGGATTGGGTCACCCATTCATTTCTTCCTTTTGGTCATCTCAAGAACAAACTCCTTTCCGACCATCTCATGGTCAAAACATTTCCAAAGCCTTTGCTTTTCTAAAATACTTTTTGAAATCAAAACCAACTCCACTCTACATCTGCCGTGATCAACCCCGGATCATCATACGAAAGTATGCGAGTCTCGGATAATCAAACAAGACCTTCAGAATTCCCACTCATGTATAAGATACTACCATATGAGCAATTCATAGTAAATGCATCGCGCTTCGCAGACTGTTCGTTCCTTCTCATGGGGCCTGAATTACATTACGGGGACCCTTATTGGAGAAGACCCATACTCTAGCAATCTAAACCCCCTGTAGTGGTTGTGAGACAACTCATACCAGAGCATACAAACTTCTAGCCTAGCCCCTTCCAATATAGGAGTAATGTGGTTGCACGGGTTAATTGTTCTAGAAAACTGCAAAGAAACGGGTGCATTTTCGTAACCATTTTTTCCTCCGCTTTCTTTTGTAAAACAAAAACATTTTCTTTTCTCAAACTTCTATTGGTAGGTTAAACCTCACTAAGGTTTTACGATAAAAATGTAACTCTTTTCCCAGGGTCTTTCCATCCAATAGTTCTGCTTTTGCTAAAACAGTGTCTCCAAAGAGGTATGGTGTTGTACACCATCTACCATACTAGTGAAAAGTAGGTGACATCAAGAGGGTGTACACAGTAGTAAAAATGAGTAATGGTTTGGAGGAGCCAAGCCACTACCCGATATAGATCATCATATAGTAAAACAATGAAGTTTTCAAGAGCAGTAGGTAAAACATGCATAAGTAAAACAATAGGACAAGTCTTATGAGAAAGAAGGTGGCTTTATCAATTTTATTTAATTAGATATGGATTTTCTAGTGAAATAAACCCTAGTTTAGGTGAATAATTCACCAAAAAAGATTTTTACCTCAAATAAATTGGTGCTCAGAGGATATTGTATATATTTGGGTTAATGATTTTTGAGAGTTGGAAACACTTTAAGTAGTTACCATAATGCCCTTGGGAAAATCCCAAAGTTAATTCTATAGTAAATTGTCTTTTAACCAGGTTTATTCTACTAGTCCAATTGGCATGATATCAGGGACAGTGAATAGGCAATACAAATACATTCCAGTAGAAATTGGAATCACTATTTTTGTGGTTGGATAAAGCCATATGTGATTTATCTAGTGAAACAATCCTTGAAAGAAGAGTTTAAGTTATTAAAATTTATCAGAGGATCAAATATTCTTGATCTCTAGGACTTTGATAGGTATTACAGTATTACATCAATAGGACTGAATATGTAGTATAGATTGAAGTATAGAATGTCTACAAGGCATTTCTAGTATAGATTGAAGTATAGAATGTCTACAAGGCATTTCTACAAGGCATTTCTAGTATAGATTGAAGTATAGAATGTCTACAAGGTATTACAGTAGTACATTAAAATTTACAACAACTGAATATCTAGTATAGATTGAAGTATAGAATGTCTACAAGGCATTTCTGAATTGACTTTGTTATTTTTATTTATTTAGATCCATAGCTCCACTTGGCTTGAGACAATTGTGGCAGGATGGACAACTTAAATATCTACCAGGGGAAGTTTTAAATACCCCATTTGGAGATGTATAACTCAAAGAGTTACTTATTGTTTGCAAGGGATCTATTTTACTAAAATAAAAGCCCATCATTATTAAAAATTATTGTTTTAGCAAAAGTATAGTGCTGCACGATGTACAAAACTTGTATGAACATGTATGGATTTAGGTCTGGCCAAAATATATTATTTTCCATTTTAATTTGCATTTATACCTAGCAGCCTATTTAAAAGCTAGGAGAAATTGATTAGATAAAGGAAAGAACAAGGGGCAACAAGCCGGGTTTGGCACCGGAATGGACCGCCTAGCACGGAGTCGACCCACTTGGTGAGGTAGCGCACAGAAGGGGATTTTGAAACGGCTGACATGCAAGGCCTATCGGTCAGCGGAACAAGAGCGCGAAAGGGTATCAGGGAATGCCCACCATTAGATTTAAAGAGGATGGACAGTTGCAGCTCTTTTTCTTTGTTGTGCTAGCAAAAGAAGGGTAGGAACCCTAGGTCATGATGGTAGGGTAGGGGAGCTCACCTGGGCGATTTCTTGGCGACGATGATGAGCCAGGGAGTTGCGGGGTATGAAGAGGAGTAGGATGAGGGATGGCACGAGCCGATTCGGTGACCGGTGATGTGTCGCGCAGTGGCGCTAGTGGAGGAGCTCGGGGACTTGCCGAAGCTGTTGCTTGAGGCCTCTCTGAGCAAGAGAGAGACGGAGTTAGGTATCCCTGGTCTAGAGGACGACATGCATGCAAAAGGGGAGAAGAGGGGAGGTTGAGGTTGAGGAGAAACTCTCCTACAAGTTTGAAACTGAGAGAAAAACCTTTCCTTCTCCTGAGCTATAGAGGGAAGTAGGGTTCATGGGCGTTTAGGGTAGGACATGGGTGAGGTATACAAGGGTATGGGCAATAGTGGAGGCGTTCGGTGTAGCCTGAGTCGCCAGCACTATGGCTTCTACCATGCATGCCCGAGAGATGCCTTCTTTCAAGTCTCCGACAAGGGAGAGCAAGGTAAGGGGAGGGGGCTTATGGAGGCTACTGTGGTGCCCAGAGAGGGGAATGAGGTGGAGAGGGGCGACTGCATTGGTCTCTGGCCTTATTAACCGAGGGGAGATGGCCTAGGGTGGACTTAGTCTATAGGAGCAAGGGATAGAAGGTGTTGCTCGAGGTTTGGTCGATTTGGGAGGTGGAGGGTGTGGTGAAAGAGATCTGGAATGAGCAGAGGGGCAGAGAGGAGGTGGGGTGCCTACTGCAATATTTTTAGAAGAGCAAGATAAAGAATGGCCCATGTCTCTCATTAATCCAAGCATATATGACAACTAGAAAGGTTGCTACAGTGATAGGGCAATAATGTTTTTGACTAGAGGGTGTGGTTGCTCTGGAGAAGTACTTCACAAATTTTGAGGAGGTTTTGGTGAGGTTTATCTTTATGTTTTGAATAATTTCAATTCTTGGCCATTTTGAAGATCATGAAGAACTTCGTGGTTTTTTATCTTGGCAAGATGAGGGAGATATGTTGTTAGATATATAGATTCAAGATGTAGTTCCAATATTTGTTTGGGATTTATATGAGGATTTTTTATCCTTTTTATATCAAAAATTCAAATAGTGTTGAATTTGTTTTATGGGTTTCATTTTAAATTTTTTAATTGGCCAAGGTGGCATTTTGGTTTGAGATGGTCGTAAATATGAATTCACACTTTGGAATTTTCCCATGATTTATTCAGGCATAAATGTATTTTAAACATTTATTTCTCCATTTTTGTCATTTAAGAAAATAGGCAAACAAAATTATTAAAACTCAAATGTTCTTGAATATGGAGATATGTTTTCTTCAAAACTAAACTTTCCTTAATAGGGAGAGTTGAGTTTATTGTCAAAAGAAAGGATCAATTAGCTTTTGGTCCAAACTAATTATGGGAAACCTTTGATAATTGTATATCCTCATGGTAGATGTTGTCCACAAGATGTATCCATCATTTTCAACCTGGTGTCTTGAGGATTTAACTTGATTTGGGTAGAAAGGCAAGAGATGAATGATCTTAGGCATTGTTATTTTTATACCTTCAAAATCTTGTTGTATCTTGGAGCTCAGAGCTCCCCTTGGGTAATGGGATATATGTATGGATAGACCAAGTGATGTAGGTCACCATGGTATAGAGATTTGAGGTTGATCATGATTAATCTCTCCAAGGATTGATGCCAAACTTTGAATAAAATAAGGGTGCTAGAATAGATTATCAAATAGCCTTCATAACCATGTGGGTTTTAGAGGCACAAGGATCCAATTGAAAAAATTGAAGTAGGGATTGATAGACCTTCATGAGTAGAACACAATCATGAAAAGAGTTTGTCAAAATAAGTTAACATGGAGATGTGAGCTTCTGGCAAAATAAGCTAGCTGATAAGATTTGCAGAAAATATTATTTTCTTGCTTGTAAACCATCAAGAACAAGTGGGTAGGAGGATGATATAGCCAAGGGAAATAGTGGGCCTTGGTAGTCCTTAATATTTTTTACAAGATGGTTCAAGTGCATTGAAAAAATGCACAAGGGTTGAGAAATAGGGAGTCTCGAAGATGTGATTTTGATAATAGTTTTCCAGACTTGGTCATATTTGGCAGACTCGGGTTTTTTGACTAGAATTCAAGTGTGGATGAATTTGAGAGGATGAAAGGTTCCAAAATCATCATCAAGTGGATGATGTTGAAGTGTAGCTTAAGTAGAGATGATCCATGCTTGGAGTTGGTCTTTATTGACTTGGAAGCTTCTAGAAGGGATTAACTCTAAGGTGATTTAGTTAAGGGAAAATATGGTCACTTTAGTGAATAGAGGTCAGATCAAGATTGGGAAATTTGATTAAGGTTTGTATTCTTAACTTAGCTTTATCCTAGAGGTAAGCTTAGCTCACCCGACTTCCTAAGAAAACAAGTCAAAAGCATATCAAGGCAATTCATAAAACAACAAATCAATGCAATTATTCTTAGCAAGTAACTCAACTGCTACTACCCCATCAAGCTAGCTTGAGGTAAGGATGGGTATTTTTAAAGGTTGGAGTTTTGAAGAAGGTAAGATTACTTGGTACTTCTACCAAGAATAGAAATTAAAAGCTTTATAAAAGGTTTTGGAAAACCTAGAGGTAAGAGTAGTTGAAGGATCTATCTTGAAAACTTAAGGAGATTATATCTTACAGATTTCCATAATTTTGTTAATAGAAGCTATGAAAATAATTGTTGTTGTGAAGGCATCTTGGCTCAGGTTTTTGGAATGCTAGAACATTTGAGAATATGTAAAATAATACAAGAAAATTTTGTCAAATAGCTTTTATAAAGTGAGGGTGAGGTGAGGAGTATATCATCTGCTATCCTTCAGATGCATAACCACAACAAAAAACAAGCAAACACTGCATTCCTAACAAGAAAAGTTTTTATTTCCCCTGATTTTTGTATTCTCGACAACTAGTCAAGGTTGCTAAAAGTGGGATGTTACAGACCTTCACTACCAGAAAAGTTGGCTTTTACAACAGACGATTTTCGTGGTTGAAGGCTCGTTTTTCGTGGCCAGAAAGTCTTCCGCGGTGGATGGCTTTCGTGGTAAAATCCCCGTCACAAATGAATCAATCACCATTTTTTCTGGCTATGGCAGATCGCACCTTTTAGCCACGAAAACATCTTCCGTCATAGATCTGTTCGCCAGCCGTGTTGACTAGTGACATCATGCAAACTGCCACATGATAGCCGCTGTTAGCGGCTGGTTACCGCTGTTAACATTCACGGAACTTGTGGCAGAAGCCATTTGGCGTGGCTGGCCCATGAGGGGAGCCCAATAAGAAGACAACATGTTATTGTTTTGTCCTGCACAGCTTGAAATTGTCCCAATAATGCAGCCAGCAGCAGCCCGCGAACTTTCAGGCTCGATACTATTTCGGCCTATAGAAGGCCCATGTTGGTCCAACACTGTGTGGCCCATTAGCAGCCTGCCGCAAGTTGCTCTTGTACACTTAAGGCCTACGGTCAGCCCATCATTGTTATCGCAGCCCATCGTGGGTCGCCTAATAATGACCCTTCTTTGAGATGGTCCCTTAGTGTTCTGGCTTTTTACTATTCCGGTCATTAACTATTCAGGCCCACAAGCGGCATGTTATTGTTCTAGCCTGCGGGCAGTTACTGTTCAAGCTCGTTACTGTTCGGGCCTTTAACTGCTTCGGCTCTTTACTATTGCGGCCCTTTACTATTGAGGCATGCTACTATTCTGTCCCATTAATTCTCAGGCATGTTACTATTCTACTATTTTACAGTTTCTTTCTTGTTACTATAATGGCCTGTTTCTGTTCTGTCCTGCTACTATTCTGGCCTTCTACTATTATGGCATGTTACTGTTATAGCCTATTACTGTTACGGCATGTTACCACACGTGGGTCGTCCCATTACATTTACGGCCATTTACAGTTTCGTCCTTTCAAAAGCCGATGCTAATATCACAAAACGGGTATAATAAGCCAGCATTTTTTAAAGTCCATCATCGTCCGAATACAAGATGGGCCAATAACAAACCACGATATTGTTCCCTAATCGACCTGCCTAGCATAGTTACCATAACGACTACCGCCATGTGTGGACGGTGTCAACTAAATGCCTACATGGACTATGCGAGTTATCTAGATATTACATCAGCTATAAACTTCTTAAAATTATTACATATTATACCCTCAAGGGAAAGAAAATTTGGTATTTCAGTTGAAAATCAAGTTGATAGCAGAGTCCTCAATTTGCTTTCTCTATCGATCACATGCATCTTCCTTTGAGTGTGACAGCTACATTGGAGGAGACATGATCTTGAAGCCCCCTCTTTGGTGGTGATAGCAATAATTGCAGTTTAAGAAGAAGTAATAACAATTTAATAATCAAACAAGACAAACTACTCATTTGATTGATATGATAGGAGCTATCAACTGGAGTTTACAATTGGTCAATTGTTCAATTATTGTCCAACACGTCAAACAAACAGGACAAACAAGCACACATTGAACAAGTGTGCCTACCGTGAAATGAGCACTCAAAAAAATTGTGAGTGTGGCTTAGAATTTCAGCAAATATAAACTAGCTAACTCATTTCAACAAATATATATGGAAGCAGTTCTATACCCTAAAATGCAACGGACGTTGGGTGACTCAGAATTTGCACCGAGCAACAAAATGGCATGCAGTTACTGTCGTAGCGAAGAATGAACCAGATAAAAATTATAACCGCATCATACAAGAACTTGTATAGCAGGAATGCAAACCACGAATAAACTATATATTGTAGAGGATAGTTATGTCGTGGCTTAGGACGAACTAGAACCAGATGCTAGATATAATGGCGTTGCTCATGAACCTGTAGAACAGGACAAACAAGCATTAGACAAGTGTGCCTAGAATGAAATGAGCAATGAAACAAAGTGTTTCTTAAATTTTTAGCAAATATAAACTAGCGAGGTCATTTCAGCAAATATATATGGAAGAAGTGGCATCTCCTAGAATGCAAAGAGTCATTGGGTGACTCAAAATTTGCGGTGAGCTACACAATGGCATGTAGTTACTGTCATAACTAAGAATCAACTAGATAGAAATTATAATGGCATCATAAGAGAACTTCAAGAGCAGGAATGCAAACCACAAGTGAACTACAAAGTAAAGGACAGTTATGCCATTGCTCAGGACAAACCACCACCAGATAAGGAAGTAATGCCATTCCTTGTGAACTTGTAGAATAGGCTATGCAAACCAACATGTTTTGAGCTCTATGCAAGAAAAAGGAAATTGTTAGTGATGCAGTTTTTGAAGAACCAGATGTCAACAACAAAATTATAATTGAATTAGTACGAAGAGTTTAAATGCCTACTACAGGATAGCAGAACGAAGCCAAGGAGGAAATAATAGCAGGAACTGATCTCAGAACGGACCAAATAAATTCAGCAATTGTAGAGCAGGGAATCCACAATAATATTTTCCACTGACTTTGGATTTTCCAAGAATTACATGGTATCAGGCAATTATGATTTTATGGAGTAGCTAAGAACATGTGCATGACAAAATAACAGACATGTGCATGACTTGAAATTTGTAGAGCAAGGAATGCAAACCAACATGTCTAATGACCTTGTATGTACTAGCACGAATAACAAGTGTGCCTAGTGACTTGTATGTACTAGCACAATTTCAAAAATGCAGTTCACTTCCATAGGCTTGAACCTGCTATACTGCTGGAAAAGCAAAAATGGGTTGGAGATTTGGTTAACCTTGGCCGGAGAGGCGTCTAAGCATCGTTGGTACCGTGGTAGTGACGTCCAGGTCACGGAGGGTGCTATGGTTGCGGTGGCTATTGGTGTCGGGGAAGCAGATCTTGGGCGGTTGATGCCAGCTTGAGCGCGGTGGACGAGAGCGTCGCTGAGGTAGATCCGGTGCATTGAATGATGATGACCGTGCAGCTAGTCTAGAGCGGTGGACATGGCACTCTTTGAATTAGATCACGTGCAGTGGACACCGGTGAAGCAGATCCGGTACGGTTGGTTAGCTTTCGGTGGCAAGGAAGTAAAGCTTGGGCAGTAGATGACGCCATTGGCATCGTGAATAACACCACAGCTCCTAGATCCGTTGGGTGAGAGCCGGCGAAGCGGCTCCATGGCGATGCACGAGACCGTAGCTCAACCGGTGCGTGCGGTGGTCGTGGAGGGGACAGAAGAGCTTAGGATTTTTGGGAGGGCCAGCAGAAAAAATGGGTGAATCGGGACCATAGAGGTGAGCAGAAAAGATAATTACGATTGTGCCCCTGAGCTACCGACTTTAGCATGCCCATTTCTTGTCTAAACAATGGCTATATTTGGAATTTTAAAGTCATATGTTTTTGAAACGGAAGGGCGCGAAATGCTTCAAGGTCGGTGTGTAGTTTTGTCGTTCAATTGAGATTTTGAATTTGGCTAGCACCCATCTAATAATAAAAGAAAAATGGTACTCCCCCGGTCGGTGCGATATTTTGGCTCAAAGTTTTTGAAATGGTGGAGTGGGAAATGCTTCAAGGTAAGTGGGTGATTTTGCCGCTCGATTGAGATTTTGAATTTGGATAGCTTCCATCTACTAATAAAAAAGGTAGTTGAATATATGCTATCCGTCTAGGAATTCAAGGCCGAGAGTCACATCAACTAATCATCCATAACTATATTTTTGCACAGAAACTTGGATACCTTCGATTCACACAGCGGAGGGGGTCAATTTTGCTGCTTGACTCAGATTTTAAATTAGTCTAGCATCCATGTAATAATATAAAAATGGTACTACCTCGGTGGGGGATTTTGCCTCAAAATGTTTGAAACAGAGGGGGTGCGAAATGCTTCGGGTCAGTGGGTTATTTTGCCCCTCGATTATGATTTTGAATTTGGCTGCCAGCCAAGTTTTATTACTAGAAAAAATGTTGTGTGGATCGAACACCGTCTGGTCAGGAAATTATGGCGAGGGTCACATTAATTGATGCCTCCAATTCAAACGGGGTAGGCGGTAGGTTTTGGCGGTCGACTGTGTTTTTAAATTTAGAGATTGTCCATAGAATAATTAAAAAATAGGTCGTTCTCCCTCTATTTCAAGGATCCATGTAGGGGAGAGTGATTATCTACCACACGTATGAAAATACAGATCTCCGATACAAGAATGTTTTTTTAACAAAACAACAAACAAATGACTGAAGTAGGTCTGATTCAAGCATGTGAAAATGGTGTGCAACCAAGGTCTACTAATTATTTAGGTGTCAGCACAGACTCTTCTATAGGAAGCACTAACTAAATGGTAGTACTAATTCAGATCAAATAAAAAGCCTGCTGCGAAAAAATACTCCTACTACTGCATACTATCAAAACACAAACACCAGCTAGAAGTATATGTAGAACACAAAAAACAAGATTTCATCACGCATACACTACTATATAGAGAACACCATTTCATCATATAAAACAAAAAACTCTAATATTGCAGCCCCTTCCACTATGGTTGCAGCACAAACAAGGTGTCGCCACAGTTCCATCAGCTACCAAAACAAACAAACATCAGACCCAACTCCAAATAACACAACTTGGGAAAACACATGCTTGCCCAAACAAGCCTTGCTTTCTCATCATAGTGTTATTGTCACATCCCAAATTCTAGATTTGGTACTGCATATCATACATGTCATTGCATCATGATCATCATGGCAAAATTTCAGTTTTAAAACGTTTTTGCCAAAACACCACATATTTGCTTGTTCTTCACATAATTAAGCATACGTATGGTTTTGCTTAGAATCTGCCTGGATGGCACCATATAGTCATCCTAGATTCTTAGTTACATAGTTTATTCAATTACAAACCTGTAGAAATTTGTTTCGCTCAAATCGGAGCTGCGGATCAAAAGTTATGCCCTTTTTAGTATTCAAACAGCTGTAGTTTCAGAAAATTTCAGACAAAAACAAATGGTTCAATTAACAGCGGGATTCAGAAAAGAAAAAAAGGAAGAAAGAAAAAAAGAGAAAACTGGCAGCCTGCCGGGCGGCACCCAGCGGCCCACCCAGGGCCTAGCTCGCAGCACGGCACGCAGCCCATAGCGCACAGCCGTGCCAGCCAGCCCGCGCGCAGCCCACTGGTAGCCCGCGCGACCCTTTTTCTCTTTTCCCTTTTTCCCTTCTTTTTCATTTTATTTCCAACGACCAGGGCCTGCTTGTCATCCCTTCCCAGCACCGTCGCTGACCTGGACTCAAACTACCTCCGCAGTTGTCGCGATTTCCGCTCGAATCCGAGCCTATCCCCTCAATCCAAATCCCCTCCTATATACTCCTAGACCTCCTTGTTGAAACCCCTTTGGAACCCAAGTCAAACACGGAGCCAATCTTGCGAGATTGCTCGCCAGAGTTAGTCCCTGCCGCCACCATTGGAGTTCGGTATGATCTCGACCTGATGACTCCGACCTACCCAAGCTTCCCCATCCTTCTCTTCATGTTTATAGTGAAGTACCACCTCGCCTCACCTTGTTTTCCCCAATCGTAGGTCACTGGCGCGCCAAGGATCACCCGCCAGAGCCCTCGTAGCGACCTCCATCTCCAGCTGCCTTTTGATGTTGACCGAGGAAGCCTCTGTCCGTTCCGAGCAAGTTCCCGACACCGTCGCCACTCACCACACCTAGTAGACCACTCCGCCGCCGCCGAATACCACCAGAGAGCCGTCGTCGCCCACCTCCGACGACATCGCCGGTGAGCACCGAGGTCGCCCCGTGTCCGCCGTCGGATTCGACGCGAACAGCCGAGATCGGCCGCTAACCCTGGCGCTGACTGCAGACCGGTCAACCGCCACGTCAGCCGGACCCCACCGGTTAGCGGAAATATTCCCCGCAATTTCTTTTTCTAGAAATTGATAAAACGGGCAGAAAATATGTATAACTTCAAAAATTTGTAGAAAAAGATCTACTTAGCCAAAAATTGCAAATAATATACCGTTGAAATGACAAAATTGTGTAGATGTTGATTATAAATTAAAAATGCATGTTTACTGTACGTAATTTTCTGAGATTATAAAAAGGTTTAAAGTAGTATACAAGTTATAGAAAAACATCTGTAAACCTTTTTGGCGTAATTATTTTTGGTCCTGGCTCTAATTTGAAACATATGTTCAGTAGTACTTTTTTCTAACTTAAAAAGCACTGTTTACAGCATTGGTTTAATGATTTGATGACAAGCCTATTAACTAGTCCTCTAAATTGCATAAATTATTTTGATTGCATTAAAGGTTTTTCCATGCATTCATTCAGTAGTAATATTGATTAGAGAACATAACTAAACCAATGAAGCTTTTATTAAAGTACCATGCATGCATTGTGTTGCATTTAGTGATCTCTGTGTGTGGATTGTTTATTTGATTGAATTGCTTTCGTGTAGATTGTGAGGATTGTAACCCTTGTGATTGCCCGGATTGGGTGTTTTTTTGCAAGTTATATCTATTTCTCTATTATATCCTATTATGGTCGTATCCTTCCTTGTTGGGTGAGCCATCGTAAGTAGTTGTGCTTAGTTGTGCTTATGTAGATGAGGATGGGATACACAATGATAAAGATTGTTTTGAAAGTAAGTGTTTGAAAAATTCGAAAACAACTTAATTAATGAACTCTCTAGGTAGTATTGTTAATTGCTTGGTTCGTGAATGCCGGGCCCATGTCTATGGTTTACACGAGTATCTCACTTGTGGATGGCCACCGAGGTTTCAGAGAAATGATTAGTGTCTAGATTTGGTAGCTTACGTGTACAGCCGTATACCAGTGAGTTATGGGTGGCTGGATGGACTTAGTAGGTCGTGCTGACCCGATCTCTTCATATCCAAAGATGTAGTGAATGTGGTACGGTGCATGGATGGGCTTGGGGAGGTACTTCCCAAATTGTCTCTTCTTGGACTTCTCCCTATCATGACTCAAAATGTGTGTCATGGTACGAGCAGGTTGACCAGGTCATATGTGTAGCACCCCGGTAAAACCACTACTAGAAAATCGCGTGTTGTTTTTATTTTTATGCATCATCATGACCACATGCTCATGTCATCATGCCACATTGCATTTGAGCATCGTCATGTCAATCAACATTTTTTTTGCCTAAAACTATTTTTCCAAAAGCTATCTTTGTTTTCTAAATAACCCCCTCTCTATTTCAAATCAAACCCTAGGTCCGTCGACATCTTCTATTTGTCTAAAACCTATTGACGAAATAAGTTGTTTTAAAATAAATAACAAAATATTTTTGTGGGGGGCCAGGCAACCAACGGCGAGGCCCGAAGGCCCAACCGGAGGCCACCGAACCCACAACCACCAAACCCTAATCCTACCATACCCAAACACTAATCCCCACCTACCCCTTACCCGTGTCGCCACCACCCCAGGACTAGCCTCACAACACACGTATCGCACGCACGTTTTTTTCTTCCCCGTACACTACCGGTAATCACCCCCACTGCTTCGTTCCTGTGCCCCACCACAACCACGCGTCGATCCCACGCCACCTACCCCGCGTCCTTCCTCGCTTGCGTTACATCCTTCCCAGGCGAGCGCCGCGGCCCACGAATTCCGCCTGCGAGCACCTCTGCTGCCGCCAGTGAGCCGTGTAGCCGTGCTCACCGCCCCGCCTCCTCCCCGGCTCCTCGCGTGCCCGCCTCCACGACCTTCCCGAGCCTCGCCAGAGGGCTGCGTAGCCGCTGGTCTCTCTTTTTCTCGGCAGACCCCGTCGCCGCCGTTGGAGGCCCGACCTTGCCCGTCTTCTTCATCTTGTTTGCGGCCCCGGGTCACCGTCGACCCGCCGCCGGTCCTCGCCCTCACCACCGGCCGTCTCAGCCTTGACTCTGGCGCGAGTATGGCTGTCCAGGCGCAGCCACATCGGCCGGCTCGACCACCTCCCTGTGCGACCTCCACCTCGCGGGCATCGTCCTCTTTGCTGCCCCTCTGCCCCGGCGCCGCCCGAGCACCTCCGTCTACCTTGCCCAGCATGGCCCCGCGTGCCCCATCGCGTCCGCACCGATGTGGCCGTCCACTCGCAGGAGTGCCGCCATGGGCCTCTACAACCATCGCCTCCCCGTGAGCGCCACGCACGCCTCTGTCTCGACCGATTCCTTTGGATTATGTGCATCCGTGTTGGTTCTCTGCAGCGATTCTGTCAAGTCCTTTTGGTCTAGTTGATGTGTGTGGGAGAGGTGTTGCGAATTACATGGTGGTGGCCATGTGAAGTTAGAGTGATCTCGGCAGCGCCGAACGGAACCCCTAGGCCTCCGACATGGTGCGACAAGTACTTCTACCCGAGCATAAGACCGTGGAACCTCAATGCCTTTGACACGGAACACCAAGTTCGCCTTCATGGACAACAAGATCGCCGGCAGGGAACCGAAGGACGCCGCCCCTCAAGATCTTCTTCCCGAGACCTCGGGCGCCAAGACCAAAGACCCCCGATCAATGATTCCGGTGGCCGAGACCCTGAACACCGATCTCGGTGAGACGAACCCGAACCACATTGAACCCCCAGATCGTCGAACCCAATTGTGTGACCCTTTTTCCAATCCCCTATTTTTATAATATAATATATCTATCTCGTTGTATATTAATTGTTTATGCTCGCATACATATTCATTTGCTTGGGGGGTATTTTGTCGATTCACCTAATAATTAAACATGAAGACTATATGCGGGCTATTCCTATCTATTAACACCTCCATTTAATTTGTATAGCGAACTGATGCCATGGTTTGCCTTGTTAATACAACATTTAAATTGTGGGGTATCTAAACAACATAAACCATCTAATTAATTGTCGGGACCCCGGTTCCACTTAATATTGCCTAATTGCACCGTATCTTGCCATGCCATGCATCATATCATAATCATGCCGGATCTTCTGCCATAGAATTAAATAGTGCATTTGTTGTTTCTTTTAGTGTATGATTCTTCACAGATTAGGCCATTGAGTGGCTGCGAGTATCGACAATTCCTTCGGATATGTATCTTCGGCAGTGTTTCCTAGGCGAGCAATCTCCCCCTTTCTACCTATTTTGCGTTTATAATCTTTACTTCCTTCCTGTTGATCTACTACTATCCGTGTTGCGATGCTTTAGTTTCCGTACCATTTATATTCCTTGCAGCCTCTATATTCCCTTGGACACATCCTATTGCCTGTTGTTTGATAGATAGTCGGCCTTGCGAGTCGTAGTTGCTTGCTCAGGTGCTGCTTCGTGTTGTTATCGTTCCACCGTTGACGGCAAGTTGGCACATGATTAATGGTGGAGATGCTTGATGGTAGAGATGATCATAACTTTAAATACAACTATTAAATTGCTGGGATAACTAACGAAAGATGCACCGGTGGGCAATATCTGTTATTTGGTTTTTCATGTCCACTTGTGTCCCGTAGGCCCCAAGTACTTGATACATGTTCCTTGACTATTCGCCCTATCCACATCCGGGAGACCCTATGGATCCCCCTTAGCCAAAGCTTGATTCATTTCTTATTTCTTGGGGCCACAAACTAGTTTGGGGTTTTATTACTATCCTGTACTTATGCCATGCTTTACTGCTTTATTTACGATTGTGCGTGGAGCACCTGTACTGTTTTGGACCGCGGCACGATTTCGCGGTATCGACAAGCCCAGTCACACTTTCGGGTTCCCAGTCGTTTACAGCCGTTTTCGCAAACCCTAGGTCCGTTTCGGAGCCGGCCAACTTCGTTGCGGGTAGCTTAGTGGGGTGGCCCCTTGAAATGATTTACAAATCTTGTGATTGCTTTGCCGTGAAAGCCTCGTTGGTTTTTGATTTGGTTTTTCCGAGGTTGATCGTGTGTGTGTTGCTGTTTGTGCACCCCTGCAGGGTAAATCTTTCTGAAAGCCGTGTCCGCGGTTATGGACGACTTGGAGCACATTATCTCGATCATAGACAAGCATAACTAAAGTAGTGCTATAAATTTGACTTTTACATGTCTAGTAATCAGTTTGACTACAATGGAATGAGTAAATAAAAGTGCCAACAGCTGGTGGTATTGGGGTGCATCATGTCATATTATACCTGCCTAGTAAATATTGCAACTTCAATGGAACAGTTAACTAAAATTGCCCACTACTTATGCTATCAAAATGACTCATGCTATCTATATCTGACTAGTAAATGTTGCAACTACAATGGAATGAATAAAACTGCCAACTGTGTGAGTTCCTCGATTTGACTTCCTCGTTTGGTCTCGAGGGGGAATACCAAGATGGGTATGATTGGTGTTAGTATCAGGTTGATCCCGAATAGGTCTTTCTTATCACTCTCTAATAGCCGATAGTTTATCTAGTCTCTATAGGTTGTTTAGTGCATGCTTCGCCGCCTCTTCCGTCCACCATACCTATGTAGGCGAGAGCCGCCGAATTCTAGCCTCGCCGTGTACTGGCCTCAATACTATCGCTCCTCTTTTTCCTTTGCCCTTTGTCGGCACTCCTTTTTGTTTTAGCAGGTTTGAGATCGACGTCGTTAGTAGGGTTACCCTTCCGGCTTGGCCTGGGCAGGGTTATGGACGCCATTGGTTATTCTTTAGGGCTCTTAGCTCCATTTGCATCTTATCCGTACTCAGATGTTGTATCGTTTTCAAGGTGATTTGGATATTCGTATTGTATATCTGTATTTTTGACTCTTGGAGTCGTTGTTGTATATATATGTTCTGTGGGTTCCATCGTGGGCTATTGTGTAATGATATTACTTAGTTTTCCATCCGCACAAGAGTGCCTGGTGGGTGTCCTTGAATCGTTTCTATGCGGGTTTGGCGGGAAGCGCTAAACTTTGCATAGGGCCGATTCGAGGGTGTTACAATATGGGTAAAGTGTACTGCCCCTGCAGGGTGTAAAACTAAGTACTTAGCCGTGTCCCCGGTAAAGGACGTTTGAGTTGCTGAATTATGTGTGCTATGACATGTTCTCGTTCATTCTAACTTGTAATTGCTAAAACTTGTGGTTGAAACATAATTGGGTTGTGTGATGAAGATCAAATGCATTACAAATGATAGGATAAAGTATTTTGCTGCTGCAACTAAGCCTGAACCCCACAAGCCAGATATGTATGTAGATATTAGTCTTATTATTTCTCTCATTGTTCCACTTGCCAGTACATTCTAAGTACTGACCCTTCGGGGCTGCTACGTTTTATGTTGAAGGTACTCTTCCGGTTACTCTGAGTAGTTGTGTTGGTTGCGACCCTCCACTCAACATTTGGTTTACCTGTGGCGCATAATGGAGACTGGAGCTACTTTATTTATGCTAACAGGACCTCGTTTTCGTTTCTTTGATTTAGCACTCCGAATCACGTCGGTTGCTAAAGGAAATGAACAAAATGATCAGCAGAATCATAGGTGTACAAAAATGCAAGGGATGCACATGAATGACTATACTAACCAGGTATCATTATGTAGGGATGTAAAGTTCACCAACGTTTATGAGATCTGAACTTCTTAGACTTCATGCTGGTGAGATCTAATTCGAATACTCCCTCCCTCGCCCATATAACCACCATTCTCCATCCTCAATTGCGTAGAGTGACCTTACTGCATATTTCTCACCATATTCCCATAATTTCTCAAGGCTAAGGAGAGTATCCAACTCAACCTTTATATGAGGCACCCAAGCTTCCCGTTTCCTTGTTGATGATATTGCACTGGACCACGTGTTTAGAGTGAAGTCTCTTATAACCGCAAGGGCAACATCTCCATTATTCCCCTTAGCAATGACAAAATCGCATCTGGAAATATCATGTGTCTCATGGGGGCGCTCAATATAACACATTTTTGTTGTCATGTAGTCGAAGGCAATTATATATCTGAAATTCATTGTTGGCTAGTACAAAATGTCCCCTATTAATCTTAGCCAGCATCTCAGCAGGTTCAATCTAGTCCTCCCATTTTCCTAACTATGATGAGTACCTCTACACCAGTTCTTTGTTACCATTGGTTACTATCCAAACAACCCAGAAATTGCTGTAACAGTGTGAAGACAATTGCCCATTGTTTGTCGAATAGAGAATTGTGACGCTATCATACTCATGTCTCCGCCAAATTGGTGGTTCTGGTATCACTATTTCACTTCCACTAATTGGATCCTAGGCCTTTATCATGTTAGACCCTCGCGGATAATGAAGTAGCACCCTACCATTGCAACAGCCGAGTACATATAGTTTGTAGGCTTTATGTACTTCCACCGGCCTATTCAGCTTCTAGAAGATGGATTGGTCATGATTTTGATCTGTTAAGAGCTGAGTGTCCTCAGAGCTGTTGGTGAAAAATCCAAGTAACGGAATTCCGCTGTTGTGTGACAGGGTTAGCCTTTTGAAATCATGGCTTCCCATGAAGTCCATCCAATTTTTTTGGGCGACTGATGCCCTCAGTATGAAGGATGGGTGCGGAGGAAGCTTGACAAGAATCTGACCAAATACATCGCCTGGCAAGTTATTGATTGTTGCATATGTTCTTCCACCAAAGCTGGTAGGATGATGCAAATAGCACATGTGCATCATCAGAATTAAGTAAAACAGCACAATGCACAATGCACAACTCTAGAAACATAATTAAGTAAACACCACAATGCACCATACAATTTTATAGGAAAATTGATCATCAAAATTTCGTAAACCGCACGCATCTTAAAACTTACCTAAAAGGCGGAGTCTATCAAGAAAATAACCTAAACAACACAAGGAATCAACTAGAGTAGTACGGAAGCACCGCAAAATGCTTTAGCATGTCGGAACTGGGCAAAAGGAATGAAAAAGTTTTTTTGAGGTCACCGGGTAGGATAGAAAGGACCCCACCTAAGTTTTCTGGTTTTATCAAAAAGAAAGGGAGAAAAACGGATGCAGCTTCAGTGACTTGCTGAACCCAAGTATCACGGTGACTTGCCCCAAGATCCACCTTCCATATTACATCCAACATATGAAAGTAGCTTAGATTTTGAACTAAAAAGTATAACTATTCGAATAAATTGAACAAAAATCAGTAAATCATAGGTGCCTAGGTTTGAATCTCGTGAAAGTTTCATCCCATTCGGATCACTAGTTTGTGATTAAATAGCTTTTTATGTTCCCAGTACTACTAGTTTAAACTAATATCCACTACGTCTAGAAAAACCACAAAGCAGAATACACAAAAGAGGGAGGGAGTCAGGGAGACAAAATCCAACACAAAACTTACAATGGGGTTGATGAGTTTTGAGCAGATGGAGGAGGCGCCGCTGGCGAATGACGAGCCACAGCCGTTGACACTGAAGAAGCACGACCATGAGCTGACGCATTCCTAGCATCTCACGCAGCCCTCGCTTATGCAGCGCAGCCAACATAGCCGAATTTGTTCTGGCAGTAGCCGACAATGATTTTGACTATGCATCCACTTATTTCCAAACATCACTCAACACTGCCCAAGACTCCCATACGGTACAAGCATCGGCCTCCGCATCCGCTTCATATGTATCTGTTGGGCCACGTAGAGATAAACAAAACTTTTCCCTACGCGGTTATCCCAAGATCCAGCTCAGGTAGAGGGCCACGATGATTACCACTAGACACGCGGTTGCGGAATTGATGAAGCACGCCGCTTGATGTAGTGCAGTCCTCGTGATCCGTTCCGGTTCCACGATCCATGATCCGTTCTTTCTTCACGATCATCAAAGTGCTGAACGTATAGCACCTCCGTCGGTATCCACACGTACGAGGTGGAGCGCCGGCGATGGACTGCTAGGTCCGGTACGGCGACGACAGGATGGACTGGGGCTAGGGTTTCCAACACATGGAGTGACCTAACCTTGTGCTCTAAGCACCTGCGCCCTAGCTTATATAGGGACTGAAAGTGGGCTCCACTCACTTGTGGCCCATTCACTAAAAGGCCTATATTAGCCACTTCAAGTCTCAATTGCTTACTAAGTCCATGTCTTTATTTGGGTCCAACCCAAATAGATTTCCTGTCTGAGTCTAACCCAAACTGCTCCCGCTTTTAAGTGTGTGACCCGATAGGCTCATGGTAACCCGGACACGATTCCGAGTCTCACTCGTGATCGATCAGTTGGTAGCGGCTCCTAGCAGAACATGCCAACTCCAAAGTACAAATAAGTCATGACAACATACCTTTCCAATGTGACTTTCGTCTGAGTCCCTTTTGCCTCACGATATACCTTGTTGGACTATAGGAGAATGATCGTCATCCCTTAAATAGTCTGACGCTCTTTCTCGATCCGAGGTAAGTGATTCATCCGACTAACTCTTAGTCTATTGCCTCGGTTAAAACTTAACCGTGATGCGCATGGCCATGCTTTCCGAATCATATCTTCCGAGAGGGCCTAGAGAATATCTCTCCAGATGGAGGGGCAAAATCCCCTCTAGGTCATTCACATCACGCAGCTTGATTCATAGTCGACTCGAACTCCGCCTTTATAACTGCCCATTGACGCAACAGCGTTTGACAGAACCTAAGTCGGTGATCTTCAACTCGGATTGTGCAATAACCTCAGGTCTAAGGATTACATTGATTGAGATATGCAAATGAAGACTAGTTCGTTGGATCTCAATATGGTTCAGTCCGACTCGCTAAACTCTTTACCCGAATCCGTGTAAGTCGGAATAGCATCTCCATGCCCATGACAAGTGGAACCTAGTCATCTGCCGACTTTCACATTGGTCTAAGTTGTGTGTCCAGCGCAACCTCAACGACCAAGGACAATTAGTATGAACAACATGAATATGCAGTTCCGCAATCGAATCACATATTCAATGATACATATCACTAGTTCATACATGGACCATAACCTTATGAATACACAGGAATAACATCATACATGACTGCCTCTAGGGCATATTCCCAACAATATCTACTCGTGCTACTTCAACATCCATCTCTGCTTTACAAGCATCCGCTGACATAGCAAAAGCATCCGCCGGCACCAATTCCATTTCCTGGAAATGCCACCATCTTATTTTGTTTGCAATGCCCAAAATAAATGCATTTTATCCTTCAGAAACCCCGTAATGGCTGGAGGTTGGGGACGTATATACTAGCGAACGGCGGTGCGGTGGTGTTCAATGGTGGAGCGGCAGGGACGGTCCGGTCGAGGGAGGGCGGACAAGCGTTGAAGATGACAATGCGGTCGAGGGGCACACGACCGAGCTTCCTCGAACTCGAAACTAAGTGTCACCCCACTATATTTTTTTGCGAACCACACTTTTTTAGGGGAAAACCCCCGTTGTATTAATAGTAGCAACAACACAACTGATACAAGTTTGTGCACTTGCGTTGCTCAGTTCCCTCCTATAGACATCAAATTTGTGCACTTTTTCATGTTATACAATGAATTTCTCGATATAAAGTATTCCAGGTGGTAGAAGCCCGCCCGTTCTATGACATCGAGATCTATAGTTCAAACATCGATCTAAAATTCCACATTCTAAAACTACAAGTTTTCGTTTACTAATAGAAACATCCTAACAAATCACTCGCAATTGGCATTAACAGATCTCAGAAGGAAAAAAATTGAAAGATGAAAAATCACCACAAGTTCGAATAAGATGACTGTTGTTGCCAAATATAGTCACGTAAAGCCAGGTCGAATATATATATCATAATAGTAGATCAAGTATATAGATTCGTGGACACCACACACCAGCAGAGCAAAAAAAAGTTATAGTACCTGACGTAAAAAATCATCATCCTCGCAAGAGACCCAAACCCTTCAAAAATGAAAGTAGAGCGGTCCATATGGTTTACATATTTCCTCATCTTTTTTAGGATTAGGACTGTATGAGCATGGAGAATCTTGAATTTCTGTCAGGGTCTCATCTGCTACTAGAGCTTAATTGAAAAGATTGTCAGCTTGCATTTCCACCTGTTCCAAGATCTAGTCGTATGCTTGGTGTAATGCTCGGGAAAATATTCCCCAATTAGATTTTCATTTTATTTGATTTTGTGCATCATCATGTCATCATGCATATTTTTGCCCTAAAATATTTTCACCAAAAGACTATTTTGTTTTCTAATTAGTCCCCTCCTTTAATTTCAAATTAGATCCTTTGTCGTTTCCAGGTCTTTTATTTGTCCAAAAAAAAACTATTTGCAAAAGTCTTTTCAAAAATAAAACAAATAAATAAAAATATTTTTTAAGGGGAGGCAGCCAGCCAGGCCAAAAGGCCCAGCTAGCCACCTACTACCCCAAACCCTAGCTACCGATCCACACCCCTCCGCCACCGCTAGCTGCAAGACACGCAACACACAACGCGCGCGCCGCACCGACGTGACCCCAACGACGCACACAGGACACGCTGCCCCGCTGCCCCGCTCCTCACCTCCTGTCGACCCGACCGACGCGCCCTTGCACTGTCACGTACACCTACAGCCGCCCCGCACTAGCTCGGTCCAAGCCTGGCCCTACCACGCGACCACCTCGGCCCTTTCCCTCTCTCTTTCCTCCCCATCTCGTCATGCCTCAAGCCACCTCCTTCCTCGCGAGAAACCGTCGCCGCCCCCCCCCCCGATTCCTTTCATAGATGCCGCCTTCCTGTGATGGATCCCGCCGCTCGAGCCGGCATGCGCGGCGTGGCTGCCCTGCAGATTGAGCTGCCACCGCGAGCGCGTCCTCACCCTTCGCCTCTCTGCTGCTCCGGCCCTGCCGCCTCCTTGGCACCAATCGCGGCACGGCCCGCGCGGCCCCTCCCTTCCCCGTATGCGAGCCAACCGAGGCGCCGCCCTCGCCCCTCCTGGCCATCCTCTGCAGCCACGAGGCCCGGCCCTCCTCTGCTCCGAGTGTCCGCATTGTCGCCCCGAGCTCCTTCTCAATCGCCGCTTCGCCCACGGTCCTTCTCAAGCCCGACATCGCCAGGAGCCTTCCGCGACCTCGAGCCCCTCGCCGCGCCCGGCCGCTGTCAACCGTCCTTCTCCAGCGCTACCACGGGCTCCTCACCGATACTAGGCACGGCCTCCACCTAGAGCTCCTGCGTGGCCTCTCCACCGACCTCACCTCCTTCTGAGCCGAGCCCCGCCGGCAAGCTGCATCGTGCCAAGGCCGTCGTCCGCAACCTTGACCTACTCTCGGTGTTGACGCCCTCGCATCTGCCCCTTCCTGCCGCTAGAGATGAAGACAGAGGCCGCGTGCCTCTGTGTTGGAGTTCTCTGATGTCCTGCTTAAGTGCTCTTGCCCGTTTGTGCGTGCATCTGTGTAGGCCTATGTATGCCCGTGTGTGTTGCTGCAAGCTAGCGGAGCGTTGGAATTCCGAGGGTTTGATCATGTGTGACCAAGGTCGGCACTGACAAGATCTTCTTCATGGAACCGAAGACCCCGAACCAGACTCAAAGACCGAGCCTCGACGCTTTTCATCATCCTCGCCGAAGACCGATCCCGGCGAGACCGAACCTGAACCACATCGAACAAAGTTTGCCGAACCATCTGTGCGATCCCTATCCGCACCTATTTTATAATATGGTATACAACTTGTTACATATAAATTGTACATGCTTGCATACATACTCTGTCATTTGGGGGTATTTGGTCGACTCACCTAATAATTACATATGGAGACTATATGAGGACTATTCTAGTCTTATATTGCCTCTATTTAAATTTGTGTAGCAAACCGCTGCCATGCTTTACCTTGTTAATTCAACATTTCATTTGCGGGGTAGTTAAACAACTTGAATCATAATATTTACTTATCTGGATCCTGATCCCGATCCCCGCTTAATATTGATAAGATAGGCCGCATATTGCCATGCCATGCATCATACCGTGCTCATGCTGGATCTTCCGCCGTAGTATTAAATATTGCACCGGTTGTTCTTTCTAGTGTTTCGCTTCTTCACCGGATAGGACGATGAGTCGATGTGAGATACGATGAGCCTTTGGTGCATCTTCTCAAGCGAGCATTCTCCCCCCTTCTACCTATTTTGCATTTATAGTCTTACTTCCTTCCTTTGATCTATTACTATCCTTATTGTCGATGCTTTAGTACCATTCCCTTATTTTACCTGCCCTAATATATGGCCTTGGTTATCCTATTGCCTTTGTTTGAGTAGCTACCTTTGCCCTTGCGAGTCGTAGTGCATGCTTAGGTCTGCTGCCCGCTCTCATACATGTGAACCGTGATATATGGTTATGGTTGAAAACATGATAAGTTAAATTGGTGATGTTGGTTATGGTTATGGTTTCACCTAATGATAAGGCTCCGGCAGGGACCAGCTTTGGGAACTGCTAGAGCCGCCCTAGGACCCGTTCGTTCTACGATACTAGTTCTGAGTTGATCGCGCTAACCAAATGTGGGGGCCCTTGGGATCCCCCCTCAACTACCGGCGCTATTCGTATATCCAGAGGGTCACAAAATTGGTTTTCCATTTGGTGCATACGCATAATATGGGTTGAGTTGTGATATGATTTTGGTGGACTACCATGGCTTGCATTGCATAAAATCGGGATACCGTGCCGGAGGTGGGATGGTGCTCTCCAAGTTATCATCCGATCATCGACCGGACGTAGACTCAAATGCTATGCCACCTTGAGGCTCGGCCGTGCCTTTTGGCTGGGTAAAACATAGGTAGGTGATACCTCTGGATATGCGCGTAGTTATGGGACAGTTCTTGTTGTGAGATTTGGAAGGCACGCGATTGAACATGCGTTTGGGTACAATAGTGCACCCCTGCAGGGTAAATCTTTTCGAGAAGCCGTGTGTCCACGGTTATGGACACCTCAGGAGTACGGTGTCATGATCATAGACAACGCCACTAATGTTTTGCCTCTAATAATATGATTAGTTATTAGCCTTATCAACTAAACACCTGCTTAACTAAAATTGCCACCTTGTGTGTTCCTTAAGAGGACTTCCTCGACTGGTTATCGAGGGGGAAAATCTTCGGATGCGTTATGTTTGGTGTTATATTACACTTATCCTATTGCGCTCTCTTATCTCGCTCTAATAGCCGAAATTGTAGTGTGTCTCTATAAGTTAGATAGTGCAAGCTTTGCTGCCGCTGAGCCCACCATACCTATGTAGGCGAGGACCGCCGAATTCTAGCCTCACCGTGTACTGGCCTCACTACTGACCGCTCTCTTTTTCCTTTGCCCTTTGTCGGTACCCCTTTGGCTTTGACAGGTATATGATTGACGACGTTAGCAAGGTTACCCTTCCAGCTTGGCCTGGGCAGGGTTTATGGACACCGCTTGGTTATTCTTCACGACTCTTAGTCCAATTTGGTTCTTGTCCGTACTCGGACACTATTTCGCTTTCTTCGAGATTTGTATCTTCGAATTGTATCATTTGAATTCTTGACTCGTTGAGTCATTGTTGTATATATATGTTTCTTGTGGACTCTGTTGTAAACTACTGTGATGTAACTACTTGTACTCAAACCCCACCCACACGAAAGTGTCTGGTGGGCGCCTTTGAATCGCTTCTATGCGGGTTTTGGCAGGAAATGCTAAGATCTGCATAGACTCGATTTTGGGGCGTTACACTTGGCCAATCAGCTCGTCGCCATCCACATCAGGTGACTTGGGAACTAAGTTATCAACCACAAACTTTTGAAAATCAACAGCATCGTCATGAGCAACAAAAATTGATGTATTCCATCCTATAGGCAAATCAGCTATCCGCTTAGTGGATGTGTCCACTTCTTCCTTCACGCGCCTAATCTGTTCGTCCTGGTGTTTCTCTATCTCTAGAAGACACGAAATCATGTGTCTATGAGCTTTGTATTTCTCTCGGAGGCGGGAAATTATTAAATCCTCGTAGTGACCAACACCATTACTCCATGAGCAATATGAATAAGGTGGAAACTACAGATAAAAAATTCAAAATTAAACAAGATTCACGTTTCAAAAAAATTAAACCAAATTCTCGTTTCAAAAAAAATCCAAATTAAGTTGCGGACATCGTGCAAACTCCACAGTGGTACCGTAAATGGCAAAGAACCATAGAGACATATTTCCCGTGTGTAATTTTAAATGGTTCGCAACATAGAAAACAAAAAATTCCTACGATGGGAACTATACGCCAAGATCTATCTACTAGATACAAGCAACGGGTGGATATACATCCATGGAGAACTTACCCTCAAAGACAAAAAAGTTTTGTTAACGAGTCGAAAATCGTGGATGGTGTAGTCATATGCTTGCCGATCTCAAGATCGTGTGGAAGTACTAGCGCCGCAAACCAGCAGTGCATCCACACTCACACACGTTCATGCCACCGAACAACCTCCGCCTCCTCGCTCCAGCGATGCAGCAGAAGCATCAACTCCTTCCAAATGAAATGCCACCGGGAACATGTATCTCACTAATCCGAGACCATGGGGGAATAATTCTAGAAGGGGAGAGTTCCTGAGGAAGAAGGGTGAGAGGGGTGGCCTTTTATAGGAGGAGGGGGGTACCCCTCCCCATGGTCGGCGCCCCATGGGGGATTACCCCTCACCTCCCCCATTCATGTGGTGGTAACCCCCTCCACATTAGAATGCCCCTTCACATTCTCTTTTAAAGTCTCCACTTTAAATGCATCAAATTTCTCAAAATTTAATGCTCTCTCATTTAATAAAACTCATTTATTAATTTATTCAGCATTTTGTTAATTACTTTAATTAACAAACATTCACATAAAATCCCTTGCAACATTTCAATATTACATGCAAAACCAATTTCAACAATTTCACCCGAAACAACTTTGGTGTCTATTGAAATAATTCTAGCGCTTTGCAATTCATTCGTCTGAAACATATTTGCTCCAAATGGTGTTGGTGTCCATTAAGTGTGTCACCCTACGGTTCGTGAATAATGCAGACATGACCGAGACCCCTCTTAGATTAATAATCAGAAGCGTGACCTGGAGATCCATATTGACTCCTACACATTCTATGATGACTTCTGTGATCGTGAGAACCTTTAACGCTAAGTAACTAAATCCCTTTGTCTCGCGATATATTACATGTCCGAGATTCGATCATCAGTATCTCCATACCTAGGTTGATCTCGTTACCGACATGTACTATTTTCTCGTTCCTGTGATATAACATTCTAGTTATCTTATCACTTGCTTGCAAGCTAACCAATGTGATATCATCGAGAGGGCCCAGGGTATATCTATCCGTCATCGGGATGGACAAATACCACTCTTGATCCATGAGCCTCTACATAACACTTTCATAGTACTGAACCCACTTTTATAATCACCCTTACACGGTGTGGCATTTGATGTTATCAAGATACTCTTCTAGTGTTAGTGATTAACATGATCTCATGGTCTACGGACTAGGATTACTTCGTTAGATGTTATATCAATATAAACACAATGACTTTGATCGTAATGCTATACTTCAGATGAATGTTCATCACATTATTCCACTAATGTTGTGACCTCGTCATTAACAACATCCAATGTCCATGATCAGGAAACCTTGATCATCTTGTTAATCAATGAGCTAGTTTATAAGAGAGGCATAACTAGGAACTTTCCTTTTGTTTATTAAACACACATGTATTAACGTTTCCAAATTAATACAATTATAGCATGCAAAATAAACATTTGTCATATACTTGGAATATGTATAATAACAACTTTATTATTGCCTCTCAGGACATATTCCCTTCAGTCTCCCACTTGCACTAGAGACAATAATCTAGTTACATGGTGATAAATATAACACCCATGGAGTTCTGGTGTTGATCTTGTTTTGCTCTAGGGAGAGTTTTAGTCAACGGATCTACTATATTGAGATCCATATGTACTTTACAAATCTTTATATCTCCATCCTTGACATGCTCGCGGATGGAGTTAAACAGGCGCTTGATATGCTTGGAATTATTGTGAGACCTTGGTTCCTTTGCGTTGGCTACGGCTCCATTGTTGTCACAATAGATCACCATTGGATCCAACGCACTAGGAACCACACCCAGTTCGGTAATGAACTCCTTCATCCAAAATGCTTCCTGCGCTGCTTCTGAAGCAACAATATATTCCGCCTCCGTTGTTGACCTTGTTACCACAGGTTGTTTGGAGCTCCTCAAACTAACTGCTGCTTTGTTCATGAGAAATATGTATCTGGATTGAGACTTAGAGTCATCCGGATCAGTGTCAAAGCTAGCGTCGACATAAGAATTAGCGACCGACTCTTCTTCACCTCCGTATACAAGAAACATTTCCTTAGTTCTTTTCAAGTACTTAAGGATATTCTTGACCGCTATCCAGTGTTCCAAACCTGGATCAGATTGGTACCTCCTAGTCAAACTAATAGCATGTGCCACATCCGGCCTTGTACATAGCATGGCGTACATTAGAATGCCCCTTCACATTCTCTTTTAAAGTCTCCACTTTAAATGCATCAAATTTCTCAAAATTTAATGCTCTCTCATTTAATAAAACTCATTTATTAATTTATTCAGCATTTTGTTAATTACTTTAATTAACAAACATTCACATAAAATCCCTTGCAACATTTCAATATTACATGCAAAACCAATTTCAACAATTTCACCCGAAACAGCTTTGGTGTCTATTGAAATAATTCTAGCGCTTTGCAATTCATTCGTCTGAAACATATTTGCTCCAAATGGTGTTGGTGTCCATTAAGTGTGTCACCCTACGGTTCGTGAATAATGCAGACATGACCGAGACCCCTCTTAGATTAATAATCAGAAGCGTGACCTGGAGATCCATATTGACTCCTACACATTCTATGATGACTTCTGTGATCGTGAGAACCTTTAACGCTAAGTAACTAAATCCCTTTGTCTCGCGATATATTACATGTCCGAGATTCGATCATCAGTATCTCCATACCTAGGTTGATCTCGTTACCGACATGTACTATTTTCTCGTTCCTGTGATATAACATTCTAGTTATCTTATCACTTGCTTGCAAGCTAACCAATGTGATATCATCGAGAGGGCCCAGGGTATATCTATCCGTCATCGGGATGGACAAATACCACTCTTGATCCATGAGCCTCTACATAACACTTTCATAGTACTGAACCCACTTTTATAATCACCCTTACACGGTGTGGCATTTGATGTTATCAAGATACTCTTCTAGTGTTAGTGATTAACATGATCTCATGGTCTACGGACTAGGATTACTTCGTTAGATGTTATATCAATATAAACACAATGACTTTGATTGTAATGCTATACTTCAGATGAATGTTCATCACATTATTCCACTAATGTTGTGACCTCGTCATTAACAACATCCAATGTCCATGATCAGGAAACCTTGATCATCTTGTTAATCAATGAGCTAGTTTATAAGAGAGGCATAACTAGGAACTTTCCTTTTGTTTATTAAACACACATGTATTAACGTTTCCAAATTAATACAATTATAGCATGCAAAATAAACATTTGTCATATACTTGGAATATGTATAATAACAACTTTATTATTGCCTCTCAGGACATATTCCCTTCAGTCTCCCACTTGCACTAGAGACAATAATCTAGTTACATGGTGATAAATCTAACACCCATGGAGTTCTGGTGTTGATCTTGTTTTGCTCTAGGGAGAGTTTTAGTCAACGGATCTACTATATTGAGATCCATATGTACTTTACAAATCTTTATATCTCCATCCTTGACATGCTCACGGATGGAGTTAAACAGGCGCTTGATATGCTTGGAATTATTGTGAGACCTTGGTTCCTTTGCGTTGGCTACCTCCTAGTCAAACTAATAGCATGTGCCACATCCGGCCTTGTACATAGCATGGCGTACATTACAGAGACTATGGTTGAAGCATAGGGGACCTTATCCATTATCTCTCTTTCTTCCGCTGTAGCCGGACTTTGAGTCTTACTCAATGTCTTGACTTGAAACATAGGTAAGAACCCTTTCTTACTTTCGTCCATTTTAAACTTCTTTAAAATCTTATCAAGGTATGTACTTTACGATAGCCCTATTAGGCGTCTTGATCTATCTCTATAGATCTTTATTCCCAATATATATGACGCTTCACGAAGGTCTTTCATAGAAAATTTGTTGTTTAGATAACTTTTAACACTTTTTAAAAGATCTATATCATTTCCAATCAATAATATGTCATCCACATATAATATCAGAAATGCCACATTTCTCCCACTCACTTTCTTGTAAATACAAGCATCTCCATAAGTTTGGACAAATCCAAACTCTTTGATCACCTCATCAAAGCAAAGATTCCAACTTCGTGATGCTTGCTTTAGTCCATTGATGGATCGCTGAAGCTTGCACACCTTGTTAGCATCCTTAGGATCAACAAAACCCTTTGGTTGTGTAATATACAACTCTTCTTCAATATTAACATTGAGGAACGCAGTTTTGACATCCATCTGCCATATTTCATAATCGAAATATGCAGCAATTGCTAACATAATCCTAAGTGATTTTAGCATCGCTACGGGAGAGAATGTCTCATCATAGTCAACTCCTTGAATTCGTCGAAACCCTTTTGCGACAAGTCGAGCTTTATAGACGGTTATATTAGCATTAGCATCAGTTTTTCTTTTGAAAATCCATTTATTCTCAACGGCCTTTCGGTCGTGAGGTATGTCCACCATGGTCCAAACCTAGTTTTCGTACATGGATTCCATCTCGGATTTCATGGCTTCTAGCCATTTGTTGGAATCCGGGCTCATTATTGCTTCTTCATACGTCGCAGGGTCATCTATTTCATCAACCATGAAATTTACAATAGGATTCCCATACAGTTTAGGGGCTGCACGTGTCCTGCTTGACCTGCGAGGTTCAGTAGTGTCCTCTTTCGGAGTTTCATGATCATTATCATCCTTCTTCATTTGGTGAAGTCATTTCCGGAACGACTTCCGATGCTGCGCCACTTGCCATTTCATGGAGAGAAGGTTTAATAAACTCTTCGAGTTCTACCTTTCGACTACTCACACCTTTTGCGAGAAACTCTTTCTCTAGAAAGGATCCATTCTTGGCAACAAAAACCTTGCGCTCGGATCTGTGATAGAAGGAATACCCAATTGTTTCTTTACGGTATCATATGAAGACGCAGTTTTCCACTTTGGGTTCGAGTTTATTCGGTTGAAGTTTCTTCACATAAACATCGCATCCCCAAACTTTAAGAAATGACAGCTTAGGTTTGTTTCCAAACCATAATTCATACGGTGTTGTTTCAACGGATTTAGACGGTGCCCGATTTAAAGTGAATGCAGCGGTTTGCAGTGCATAACCCCAAAATGACAGTGGCAAGTCAGTCAGAGACATCATAGATCAAACCATATCCAATAGAGTATGATTACGATGTTCTGACACACCATTATGTTGTGGTGTTCTAGCAGGTGTGAGTTGTGAAACTATTCCACACTCTTTCATGTGTGTGCTAAACTCATAACTTAGATACTCACCTGCATGGTTGGACCGCAGAAATTTGATCTTTTTATTACGATGATTTTCCACTTCATTCTAAAATTCCTTAAATTTTTCAAAGGTTTCATACTTATGTTTCATCAAATAGATATACCCGTATCTACTCAAATCATCCGTGAAAGTAACAAAATAACGATATCCACATCGCGCCGACACACTCATTGGACAGCATAGATCAGTATGTATGATTTCTAATAAATCTAGCGCCTGTTCCATTGAACCGGAAAACGGTGTTCTAGTCATCTTGCCCATAAGGCATGGCTCACATGTATCAACTGATTCAAAATCAAGTGATTCCAAAAGTCCATCAGAATGGAGTTTCTTCATGCGTTTAACACCAATAGGACCTAAACAGTAGTGCCACATATATGCAGATATATTGTTATCAAGTTTAATTCTTTTAGCATTAACATTATGAATATGGGTAACACTATTATCGAGATCTAATAGAAATAAACCATTCATCACAGGTGCATGACCATAAAATATATCATTCATATAAATCGAACAAGCATTGTTTTCGGATTTAAACGAATAAACACATCGCATCAAACAAGATCTGGATATAATGTTCATGCTTAGTGCAAGCACCAAATAACAATTATTCAAGTTTATAACTAATCCTGATGGTAGGTGGAGAGGCAGCGTTCCGACGGCTATCACATCAACTCTTGATCCATTGCCTACACACATCTTGACCTCACCCCTTGCTAGCGGTCGCTTGTTCCGCAGCCCCTGATTTGAGTTACATATATTAGCAACAGATCCAATATCAAATACCCAGGTGCTACTATGAGTACTAGTCAAGTACACATCAATAACATGTATATCATATATACCTTTGTTTGCCTTGCCGGCCTTTTTATGTGCCAAGTACATGGGGCAGTTGCTCTTCCAATGGCCAGTCCCCTTGCAATAGTAGCACTTGGTATCAGACTTAGGGCCCACTACCAAGAAAATGGCTATAGGTAATCTGCACATCCGTGGCGCACGTGCTAGTGGTGCCCCACGGCTAAGATAGGCGTGGCGCACTGGCCACAGGTGCCCTACGACTATCTACCATAATAGTGGCGCACATGCGGTTGGTGCGCCACGGTCGTGTGTGTGCCAGGACACTATCGGCCGTAGACCAGATAGCCGTAGCGCACCCCTGTGAAGTGCCCTACAGGTGTGGCCGGTAGTCGTGGCGCACATGGCCTCCATGCGCTACAGGCAAGATCGGGCCACCCATACTGTGTAATTGGGAAAACACGTCTGTGGCGCACTGCCGATATGTGCGCCACAGATGTTCTTTACTCCTGTGGCGCACCCCCCCATGTGCGCCATGGATGTGCGTTCTGCTACTACTTTTTGGCAGATACCTTTGCACATTTGACTAGATCTCACCATCTCACACTTCACATTCCCCTCCTTCTTCCTCCTTGGATCTCGCCCCCTCCTACTTCCACTTCAATTTCTCCACTGTTTCACCATTTGTAGCATGTAAAACTTACCTTGGATGCTACATACATAATAGAGGAAAGCTCTCCTTCCGGCCACCATCCTCTCGGTCTCTTACCTCTCCTTCGAGATCTTCTCGGTCTCTCATCTTGGTAAGTTGTCTATGTAAGAGAATGTGTTTATGTGTATGGATGATATGGTCACATATCTATGGAGAGGATCGATGCTCTCATGTGTTTGGAGAGCATGCATTGTATGCTCTCTCATATATTGGCATTGTTTTGACAAAATGTTGATTCATTTCCATTTTGGCATGACTTTGGCATTTCACAAAGGTCCTAATTTTGGGATAGGTCATGCCGAAATTTTCCATCGACCATTGCATGCATGTATTGGTTCTGTGGTTGTAATAAACTTCTAATTATACCTTGTACACCGTGCATGCAACCATGGTCCGCATAATGAGCAAAGGCATTGTGGCTAGATTCTTGAAATGCACGACGACCGACATGATACGAAATAACATGACAGAGATAAGATGTCCATGCAGAAGATGCAAAATCAATTGGTTGATTGACCCAGATTCCGGAAATCTGCAGGCGCACCTGCTCCGCCATGGTTTCATGGATGGCTACACTCTGTGGATAAGTGATGACGAAGACGATGAGGCCGTAAATGGGGCAGCGGAAAATGAGGAAGGCGGGCAACATGATCATGATCACGCCAGGGACGGACGAGATGAAGAAGAGTCTCCTGGAGCTGGTGAAGGTGCGGAAGAAGACCAGGATGATGATGATCTAGATGTCGGAGCAGACGATGGAACAACATCAGGCTGGGTGCGGGACCCTTATGTTCAAGAACTACTTCTCAAGAAGACGAGTAACGCCAGGGCTGCCGCTAGAGAGAAAGCCAAGCTTGCGCAACTTGAGGAAGACGCGGTTACTCCATTGTATGAAGGATGCAAGCCCGATGATACCCGGTTGAACGTAACGCTCATGGCTATGGAGATGAAGGCAAAACACAAATGGACCGACGCAAGCTTCGACGATATGAAAATCGTGTGTCCTCTTGATATACCTCACATTAGATACCACGTCTGCATCAACGATTGCATCATTTATCAGGGCGAGGACGCGGAGAAAACCACATGCCCGGTGTGCGGCGTTAGTCGATACAAGAAAGGGAAGAAAGCTCCTCGAAAAGTGGTATGGTACTTTCTTATCACTCCTCGTCTGCAGTGCTATTTCGCAGACCCTAAGGAAGCAAATCTCATGCGCTGGCATGCAGAAAGAAAGAAGCCAGCAAATGACGATGACCCTGAAAAGGACGAGCTGCTGACGCCCCCTTCAGATGGTAGCTAGTGGAAAGCATTAGACCTCGAATTCCCAGAATTCGGTGGAGATTCGAGAAACATCAGGCTAGGTGCAAGCACCGATGGACTCAATCCGTTCGGTAGCCAAAGCAGCACGCACAACACTTGGCCCGTGTTTGTATGGATGTACAACCTCCCTCCCTAGTTGTGCATGAAAAAGAAGTACATACAAATGAGTATGCTAATTCAAGGGCCAAAACAACCTGGTACCGACATCAATCTATATCTCGGTCTTTTGAAAGAGGAGCTAGCCATGTTATGGGAATCCGGAGCCAATACGTATGACGCTGTCGCACAAGATTATTTCACTATGAGAGACGTGTTGGTCACTACGGTGCAAAACTATCCAGCTTGCGGATATTTCTCGGGGCAGGTTATCCATGGATTCTACGCATGCGTTAGGTGCATGGATAACACGACCTATCTCCAACTAGAGAAAGATCCAGGGTCTTCGAAAATCGTGTTCATGGAGCACCGAAGGTGGCTTGGAAAGAATGATGCATGTAGAAAACACGGAGATCTGTTCAATGGGAAATCCGAGACCCAAGGATTCCCAGAGCAGAGGAGCAGTGAAGAAGTGGATGAATTGCTGAAAAACTAGAAAGAGTGTCCTAAACCAGGAAAGAAGCGAAAGAGGCAGCAAGACAAGCCGTGGATGAAGGTATGGAAAACAAGGTCTGTTTTCTGGGAGTTGTCATACTGGAAGTTTGTCCACACGCCTCATAGCCTTGACATCATGCATATCCCGAAGAATGTGTGCGAGAGTCTAGTCGCCACCCTAATCAACATGCCAGATAGGACGAAAGATGGTCCTAAAGCAAGGAACGACTTGATATTCATGGGCATCCGGAAGGATCTTCACGGAGGACGCCCTACTCCTGATGATCAGGAAGATGACGATGATCATCAGTCGGAGGCGACACAAGGTCGTCGAAAGGGTAAAAAGGTCAAGAAGAACGAATATTACTGCCCCTTCGTGCTTCACACTAAGCCAGGATGAGATCAAACCGTTTTTCAAGTGCCTTCTAGGAGTCAAATTTCCTTACGGCTACGCTGGCAAGATAAGCAGGTACATAGATGAGGCTAAGCAGAGGTTTAGTGGGATGAAGTCTCACGACTGTGCCGTGCTAATGACACAGATACTTCCGGGTGCACTACGAGGTATAATGGACGAGCATGTCCGAGAAACATTGTTTGGGCACTGCAAGTTTTTCGACGTCGTCTCTCGAAAGTCAATTGGCGTGAAACAGCTCGGGAGACTACAAGAGGAGATCATGGTGATACTATGCGAGCTCGAGATCTACTTCCCGCCCGCATTCTTCGACATTATGGTGCATCTGCTGGTCCATATCGTGGAGGATATCATCAAAGGATACGTTGGCAACAGGTCCCGTCCAGATGGAAGCATAGCCAAGGGCTTTCTGGCCGAAGAGTGCATCTCTTTCTGCACGAATTATCTAGGCATCAAGAACCCTGTCGGTCTTCCCGTTAATAGGCACCTTGGCAAGCTCGATGGATCGGGTCACCGAGAGGGTCGTCGCGTACTGCATGCAGACTACGATTGTCGACGTGCAGACTTTGATAGAGAAAACCTAGTCGCGCTACAACATTTAGAACTGGTCGATCCTTGGGTACAAAAGCACAAAAGGTCAATCGACAAAGAAGTATAGTGGCCGGGGCATATAGGGGACGCAGGGAGAAATAATCAAAGAGCACAACTCAGATTTCACCCATTGGTTTAGGCATACGCTCCTAGATAATCCCCCGCAATCGCATTCCGCGGAGGAAAACATCATATTCACCTTATCGCAGGGACCCATGCACAACCTGGTGACCTATCAGGCGTATGATATCAATGTCTACACATTCTACACGGAGGAAAAGGACAACAAGTGTTACTATCAGAACTCAGGCGTAACATCAGAATTCTACACCGATGACAACATGAAGGAAATATTTTACGAAAGGATCGAGGAGATCTGGGAGCTCGACTATTGTAGAGAAAGGTGCCGATGTTCCGTGTCAGATGGGCCAAGAGCGTCGAAAGTGAAGCCCGATATTTCACAACCATGTTAATACCCGAAGCGGCCAAATCCAAGGCTGCCGGTGCGCACGTCTCCCCGAAAAATGAACCGTCGGTACTGCCTAGCAAAGTGGACCAATGTTTTTTTATTACTGACCCGAAAAATCCTAGCCGTGATGTCATGAGGAGAGGAAAAAGAAACATCATCGGAATGGATGGAGTCGACAACGAGCAAGACTTCGACCAGTACGGTGATCCAAAGATTGAAGATGATGACGACTACGATGAAGAAACATACATCACAAGTAGAAAAAGGACAACCTTATCCAAAAAAGGTAGCTCGTTCGAGCGAAGAAACATAAAAGTGTCAAGGCTAAATTATTCAACCGCGACAAAGAAGGGAAAAAGATTGTAAAATGCTAGCTCAAAAAAGTTTGTAAAACACATGCTCAAAAAAATTGTATTTATGCATATGGATGGCATATTATGAATGGAAACATTATTATTTAATTTCTTTCTACTTTGAATCACTTTTGTACCACTTTTGAACCACTTTTATGATATATATGTACCACTTTTGTCATATAAAACATATAACATATATTTATATAGTTTACATAATTTTTGGGATATTTTTTAACATTTTAAAGTAGTTTTAAAATAAAAACAAAAAAGGGGGGCACCAGGGTTCGAACCTGGGTGCTCACACAGGTTTCGAGCACAGGGCGGAACAAGTGGGATACTGTAGTGCTAGTGTCAACAACAGGGGCAGCCGCCCTCAACTGTCGAGCACGGACCCGTCCCTCTCCCCATCATCCTCAGACACAGATCGAGCCGCGAGAGACGCACCGCCGCCGCCGCTCGATCTGCCCGTCGCCGCACTCGCTTCTACCGAGGAGGAGGCCATGGAAGAGGAGAGGAGGCCGGCGCGCGTCGAAGGAGGAGGAGGCCGTGGAGGCCGAGAAGGCCGCCGCTCTTCGTCCGCCGCTCTCCATCCGCGCGTCCAAGGAGGAGGAGGCCGCCGCTCTCCGTCCGCGCATCCACGGGCTCTCTACTCAGGTAAGTCATGGAGTCACGACCTCACACATGGCTTGCTTTTCCATGGATACTTTGTGATAGCCACATGCACACGATGCACCTCCACTTCCTCATTAGGCTACAAACTAGGATTAGGCATGGCAGATCTGTCGGTTGTAGTCGAAGTTAGTTGAGACTTGTTTTTCAATTGGTGTGCAGTAGAGTAGTTGTAGTAGAGGGCCATGACAGCCTCAGCTGCGACAAGAGCTCCTCATCATAGCATGCCCTTAATTTGTCTAGCTAATCATTCATTCCTTCCTTCTGCACCTAATCGCACCTAGCAGAAATAATCGAGTGTATGATGTGCTTTGCCAGCATTTCGGTTGTGGGACATATTAGAGAACATATGCAACTGTTGGAATTTCAGACTGTGTTAGTTTTTCAATGTGTAAATGGTCTATGTGCCTGGTACTCTGGGTAAACCACTTGCTTATAGAGTAAACCACTTGCTTATAGAGCAAGCTTATAGAGTAAACCACTTGCCATGAATTTATCTTTAAGGTAATAAAATCGTTAACTTCTATATCAACTATTTAGTTTTTCTTTCATGTTCCTGTTTACAAAGCTTTTTTTACATGAGATTGTATGTGTTCCCTCATACATATAATGCATTGTAGTAAATGTTGTAGACCCATATAGTATGCCATTGCCAAGGACATGTGAAATGCTCAATCTTGTAGTAATACTTTGTGGGTTTGTACTACTCTCTTAGGATTGGTGGCTTCTTATTTTCCAAGTATTATCATCCGATTTTTTGTCCGTGTCAGCTGCTTCTCTGTTTATTTAGTGCAGTTTCATTTGATGTGACAGAGGTATTTAGACATGAATAGCCATAATGAATCAGCTAGTAGTATACCTTAGTAATTTGTCTCGTAATTACATGTTCCTGTAGCACTAAAGAATAGGTAGGGAAAGAAAAAATATACCCTAGAGTTTCAACCAGATTGTAACATCCCAAAACTTCAATCCAAGCTTATCAAGATCAAATCAATCAAAATTGGGGTTAACAAAAACTTTTTCAAAGTTAAAATGAAAGCATTCATATATGTGTGCATTTAAAATAGGAGTTGTTTTTAATTGCCATGATTGAGTGATCCAATGCTTGTAAAATGTTTCTTAGGTGATTTAAATATCATCTACATCATTCCCAAACTTTTCCTAAAGAAAATCAAATCAAAAAGAATTAAAAAGGAGGAATGGTCATTTTGGCAAATTTAACTCCCATGCCTACTTTGGCTATTCCTAGTACTCAAAACTTAACAGAAACAATTCTTGATATTTGTACCCATTGCTAGTACACATAATGAGGTACGAAGGCCCACCTTCTGATCTGCTAAAAACATTCTGTTAACTATTTTAAATAACAGTTTAAAATTGAATCTAATGTATATGCATAGATCACCCCTATTTCAAAACCCATCTATTTTAACTCAACTTTCAAAACCCTTGCAACCAGAGACTACCTAGCACTAGGGGAGATCACCCAAAATATTTGAACTCAAAATTCAAAAAGAATTTTCATGCGGCCATTTCATCAAACACATGGCAGGCAGAATCAAACACAACTAGCTAGCTCACCATTTCTACAGGGTTTTGCCACCCATTTGACCACAAAACACTCCCTCCGTCTCCACCTGATCAAACCATGCCATTACCACCCCATCCCCTACACCCTAGTGGCAAGGTCCAGCCATGCCGAGCCATGCCTCGCCGGCTAACCTTGCTCTCACCCCAGCAGACCACCTCCCCCTCTCTCTCCATGTCTAGGAGGTAGCCAGGAGCTCACCGCCACCCCCTGTCCCTTGCCCGAGCCAAGGAGTGTCGTGGACCACCGAGCACAAACCGCGCCCAGTGCCACCGCACCATGCCGAGCGCACACCAGAGCGCCGCACCCGGCATGCGTGCACATGTCGCCGCTCGACCGTAGCCCGCGCCTACCTCTCCGCCACAACATAGGGAACACGACGGACACGCCCGTTCGCTACCGAACGCACCACAGCCACCGCTCGCCGTGAACACCGCCGCCTCTGCCATGCAGAGCGCCACCTCGCCCCGACCGCGTGCCACCGCCCCTACGGACGCATTTAAGCTCTAGAGTACCGCCAGGGAACCGCCCATCAATCGCCACCCCCAGCCATGCCTCTACCTCGCCGTAGCCATGTCGCCACCGTCGACCGCCCATCCCGCTCGGTCTCACCGTCGAGCCTATAAAAGGAGCACTCCCCAGCCTCTCTTCTCCACACCATTCCACTCCCCTCACCGCTCTGGACCTTACCCACCTCTAGCTGGAGCAAGTGGAGGAGCAGCTCGCCGGAATTGGAGCCGGAGCAGCCGCGGCAGGAGGAGAAAGGCGCCATTGATTTCAATCGCCCCAAGCCCCACCACGACCACGCCTCGCCTCGCCTTTGTCTTCCACGTCGTTTGCCCGCCTCACCGACCCCGCTGGAGCCCTGGTACGCCCCCAGCAGACCCCCACCGAGCCGCTAGGGTTCGAGCTCGCCGACAACCTATTCGTCGTCGACGACGACCCTTAGCCATAGATTCCTATTCTAATCGCACGGCCCATAGCGCGCGTACCATTTCGCGTTTTAAGTGCCGCTGACACGCGGGACCCCCCCTGTCAGCTGAGCCCCGCGCTGCGGAGCGCCACTAGGCCTGCCCATTCCTTTTCCCACGCTAGCCCACCGATTCGAATCTGGATTTTTCTTTTTTAGTTAAATCTAGTTTCTGTCCAGTATTTCAAAAATAAATTCTGTGAGTTTTACAAATCCAAATTGGAAGAAACTAATTTTTCCTGAAAGGTATGGAAGTAATCTACCCAAGCCTGTTTGATTTAATTCAATTAGAGTTATAGATCTCTCCTAATAAAACTAAGAAGACAGAAGCTTTTGCAACTTGTAACATTTTTATAAAATCAACCACGTTAGCTTTTGATTTGATTCCAACTCTCAAAAATCACATTTTTCCATATATATCCAAATATGTAATAATATTAAGGTTTACATGCAGTGACTTTGGACTAGTACCAAAATAATCCTATATAGGCATTTCTAGTCACTTTAAATCATTAAATAAGGAACTTAAACCAAAGTAATATTGATCCAACCCTTAAATCTCATTCCCACATGTTAGAATATCTAGTGAGGATATCTGTCAACATGATCCCATATTTTGGTGGTGAATATTAAATTTTAGTTAATTTTTCAATGAGTAGAAATTACTTTTCTAAAATAAAAAGAAGGAAACTTTTGATTTAAACTTGTGATGCTTGTGATGATAATAGATCATCAATTGTGTATGTTAGAATGCTATCTAGCCTAGTTAAGTATTGCTTGGTGATTGTGCACTCCCTATGTATTTATAGACGATAGTACCGACCAAGCTTTCGAGGAGGAGGAGTTCTACCAAGAAGAAGAAGAAGAAGAAGAAGAAAACTTCAACCACTGCACCAACCAAGGCAAGCCACCATTAACAATGCTAGCTACTATTAGCAAGCTAGCACTATCCAAGATTAACCCTTGCAAGTTAGCACTTGCAAGTTTAGTACTTAGCAAACTAGAATCAAACTAGATGGTTTAGCAAAGATGCCTTAAGCATGCTTGGATCACCCCCCCCCCCTTATTTAACTAATGGTACCCCAAGTCCTAGTTACAAGTTTTACCCTTCTTAGGTTATACAAAGTTCTTCTTTACTTGTTTTGAAGGTATCATAAAAAGTATAAAACTTGACCTATTTAGAACCCTTTAGATGTCATTCTATGGCATGAGATTGAACCCATCTTTTTCACCTTAGTGAACACTCTTAACTTAGTAGTTTAGAGTAGATCAAAACTTGAGTCACTTTAGATGGGAACACTTGATTAAAATGAATTATGAAAACCTTGGAATGATGAGTCATTCTATTGAGATGTTTTGACATGTGTTGAGAAACACAAAGGATTGATGTTGATGAAAATGTTGAGGCATGAGCCTTAACCCTTTTATAAAACTGATAGTTGGATTCGGATGCGATACCATTCCAAATTTACCGTACAACCACATTACCTGAATTGGGTAAGGCTTAGCTGGAAATTTATATGCATTAGTATTAGTTCCCTCACGGGAGAGGTTTGAGCTGAGGCTACCTCTCAATGTTGTCCACCTATGAAGTGCCCAAGATGACTGATGGTCATGGTTGGGAGGCCATGCACATAGGAGAGGTGCTTATACTAGGGTGTGTAAAGGGAAGGTTATGTTTGATTATATGCATACTAAGTATGAAGATTCAGGGTTATCCCTGACAGATGTATCGAATCTTGTGGTGAAAGTGTACCACCTCTGCAGAGTGTCAAACTATTCAAATAGCCGCGTCCGCGGTTATGGACAGTTGGAATGGCCATACTGTTTCGTTGTTAGATGTTTTCTAAAAACTTTGAAAAGAATGATGAACCTTGACTTGACCACAACAGGGTTGTGTTTATGAAAATAGCTTCCCAACTTAAGTGATTTTTGGACTTTACTTTATCTTTCTTTGCTTCAGGACTCAGCTTAGGTTTCAAACTTAACTTGATAGTTAAATATAGACTTAGCATCTTTAACTTAGAATTATAATACTTGTTAGTGGTAGTTTGCGAGTACTTAAAGAGTACTCATGGATTTTGTCTCTGGCTATTATCATGGCCAGACTATGAAGGAGATTATCAAGATGATGGTCAGCAGGACGGCTATGATAACTAGGACTATCTGCCTTCGTCAGCATTGCTTGTGCCCCTGAAGATGGACCCCACCGCTATGCTATCTTTTATTTTCGCAGCTTGTTGTATTAAGACTGGATCATCAGATCCTTATTTGTGTAAGACCTTATGTATGGTTTGTAATGGATGATGTACTATGATATCCAATCCGTTATGTCTCGCAAAAATGGTAATCCTGGGATTGCGAGGTATGGCATAACGGGCATCTGGGATTAAAAATCCAGGTGTTGACAAGTTGGTATCAGAGCCATCCTGACCATAGGAGACTCTAGTTAGAATGGACGTCAAACAAAAACTTATTTTCCAAACCAAAGTGAGTATTTATGAAAAACTATCTCCTCTCTTACCCTTGTGAATTCTTTATCAAAAACTTCATGATCCTCTAAAATTCTTACACTACTACTTAAAATTTGACACACTTGATCACCTCACTAACTTCCTCATCCTAAATTCTTGTAGATGGAGACTCAGTTCAGCAAGTTTTACCAGTTGGGCAACGGAGATCAGCTGATCTTCGAGAGGGATCTGGATTCACTGTCAGAGTTACTGGGACACCCGCACCCGGAGTTTCTTGGAGCTCAACTTCCAGGACCCCCAGGAGGAGACTTGCAGTGGCTAGTCACCGCAGATCTTAGAGGAAGCATTGAAGCACCAACTTCTGGAAGAATTCAGTTCTCCGTGAGAGAGAACAACTGGCTAGATGGATTAGCCAGGGCAATGCATGAAGCTCTTGCACGTGTATGTGCCCTCAGCGTCAACAAAACCCAAGGAACCCGTTTTGCTCACTATGCAAGACGTGACTTCATGGGACTGCCAATGGAAATGTCGGGCCACCCCAAGTTGAGGCGTCAAGTGGAGAACCTTGACTTCTTGCTTCACGACAGAGAGCAGGAACTGGACAATGCCAGAGAGTTAGCCAACCAGAACCGTGCCATTGCCGACCAGAAAGCCCAGACTTTCGCACTGCTTGTCCAAGACCATCAGTCTCTTCGCCGCTAGCGTGCCAAGAAGGACCGCACCATCGCCCGTCTTCGCAAGAAGGTGGCCGACCTCGAGAAGACTGTCAAGGAGCAGGAGGCTCAGCTTGCTGCCAAGGAAGAAGAAGATGAGGGTGAAGACATCCAGGGAGACATGGATTCTTACCTCAGCAATGATGATGATTTTCTTGAGGAGGATGCCGTGGACTTCTACAATGATGATGAGGACTCCGACTTCATCGACGATGAGTACATGCACTAGGGCACTATTGTAGCATGAGATGTATCGATCTCAATGTATCTTAGCTTGCAGAATGGTTCTTCAAACCATCTGTTTTCCCTTTGACTGTTGTGGTGTGTGTTGTATCGTGTGCTTGCTTGCATGAATGAAAATGAAGTTAGTTGAAAAACCTGAGTCTAACTCAAAGTTTCAGCTTTGAAAACCCAAAACCATGAACCTTAGAATTTCCCTCTTATCCCTATATCTATCTCAATCTTAAGATGACTCATGGAAAACAAGGAGGGAGCAGCTCATCGCAGGAGCCAATGCTGCAGATCTTGCAGAATCTCATCGTAGACCGTGAAGCAAGCAGGGCAGAACGCCAAGCCAACTTAGCAACACTTCAACAAATCGCTCAGATGGCTCTCAACAACCAAGGGCATGGAAATCAGGATCACCAGGGATCCAAACTCAAAAACTTTCAAAACACTAATCCCCCAATCTTCAACCAATCTGAGAACCCATTAGATGCTGATGACTGGTTACAGACCATGGAGAACAACTTAGAAGTTGCCAGAGTTGATGAAAATGAGAAAGTTCTCTTCGCCACCCACTATCTGGCGGGAGATGCCAGAGCTTGGTGGAATAGCATCCGCAATATGAACCATGGTCAAGTGATGACTTGGGAAGCATTCAAAGTCAAGTTCAGCCGCACCCACGTGCCGCAAGGTCTAGTCAATAGAATGAGAGATGAGTTCTGCGAATTAAAGCAAGGAAGAATGACTGTGGTGGAGTACCTTGACAGATTCCTGTCACTTCCCAGATATGCACCTGATGAGATCAGCACGGAGGCCAAAAAGAAGGAAAGATTCTTCAACGGACTGCATGATGAGATGCAGACTGTCCTCGTCAACATCCGTTTCGATGATCTTAAAGAGCTAGTTGACTTTGCCATCCAGATGGAAGGGAAGATTAACCAGGAAAACGACAACCGCAAGCGTCGTATGATGCAGCAGTATGGATCCAACAGTCACCAGAAGTACCGTCCCAACCCTTCACCAGGATATGTACCAAGGAACAACCGACCCCCAAATTCTCGCCCAAGCTACCCCAACTGTAGCAGAAGCAATGTGAAGTCCGGAGGAAACAATCACAACTTCAGTAATGCCAACAATTTCAACCGTGCACCTTCGAAGAACCACAATAACAACAACAACACTGCACCCAGAACTGGCAGCAATGCAGTACCTGTCGTAGTCAAGGACAAGTCCCAGATCACTTGTTTTGAGTGTGGAGTGAAGGGTCACTACTCCAATGAGTGTCCCAAGAAGACTGCAGCCAATGCCAATGTGAATGCCCCAGCTCAGCAGCAGCGTCGTGTTCAACCAAAAAGGAAATTTTCCCAAGGGAACCCTCACAACCGCAACGGTCATCTCTTCCACATGAATGCAGAAGAAGCCCAGGAAGCGCCAGATGTAGTGCTGGGTATGTTTTCTGTCAACTCAGTTTTAGCAAGAGTATTGTTTGATTCGGGAGCATCACATTCATTTGTCACCGAAGAATTTGCATGCACTAGTAAGATTCGTCCAACCAACCTGAAGCATGTCATGATAGTTCAAATCCTCGGTTCAGCAACCAAAGCTAGAAAAATTTGCAAAGCTGTACCTATCAGAATACATGGGATAGATTTCTATGCCAACCTAATTGTACTTGGAACCAAAGGTTTGGAAGTAGTACTAGGTATGGACTGGATGTCAAGGCATAAAGGATTGATAGACTGTGCTAAGAAAGCCATCACCATGACCAGTAGTTCTGGAGTAACAGTAGAGCATGTCTCTGAAACCTTACCCCGTCAATTCAAGTGCAACCAGAGTGTAGCCTTGCCCACCATTAACCAAGTCAGAGTAGTCTGTGAATACCCCGACGTATTCCCAGATGAATTGCCAGGTATGCCCCCGGATAGGGATATTGAGTTCATTATCGAACTAATCCCCGGAACCGGACCTATAGCCCAGAGACCCTATAGCATGAACCCATCAGAGTTAGTGGAACTGAAGAAGCAGTTGGATGCTATGCTAGTCAAAGGTCTGATTCAACCAAGCGCATCGCCATGGAGATCACTAGTGTTATTCGTCGACAAGAAAGATGGAGGCAACCGTCTGTGCACAGACTACAGAAAATTGAATGATGTCACCATCAAGAACAAGTACTCTTTGCCAAAGATAGAGGATCTATTTGATCAGTTGACCGGAGCTCAGGTATTCTCAAAGATTGATCTTAGGACTGGTTATCACCAACTTAAGATTCGTGCAACCGATATTCCGAAGACCGCCTTTACTACTTGCTATGGTTTATACAAGTATACGGTTATGTCGTTTGGATTAACCAATGCCCCTGCTTATTTCATGAATCTCATGAATAAGATCTTTATGAATTTCCTAGATAAGTTTGTAGTTTTGTTTATCGACGACATCCTTATCTCCTCCAAGTCATAAGAAGAGCATGAGCAACATCTGAGAGTTATCCTATAAACCCTGAGGAAGCATAAGTTATATGCCAAGTTCAGCAAGTGTGAATTTTGGCGGAAGGAAGTAGGATTCCTAGGCCATATTGTGTCTGCCGGAGGAGTCTCTGTTGATCCCACAAAGATCAAAGATGTTGAAGAATGGAAAGCCCCAACCACTCAAACCCAAGTCCGTGCCTTTCTCGGATTAGCGGGATATTACCGCAAGTTCGTAGAAGGATTCTCGAGCATAGCCCGACCAATGACCCAATTGTTGAAGAAGGACAAGAAGTTTGAATGGACAGACAAATGTGAAACCAGTTTCCAGGAGCTGAAGAAGAGATTGATATCAGCCCTAATTTTGGTCATGCTAGACATCAGGAAGCCATTTGATGTGTATTGTGACGCATCCAAGATTGGTCTAGGATGTGTATTGATGCAAGAAGGCAAAGTCATCGCTTATCTGTCTTGACAACTGAAGCAGCATGAGCAGAACTATCCGACCCATGATCTTGAACTAGCAGCTGTAGTCCTAGCACTGAAGACATGGCGTCATTATTTGATGGGAAATCGATGTGAGATTTACTCAGATCATAAGAGCTTGAAGTATATCTTCACTCAGAAGGAGCTGAATATGAGGCAAAGAAGATGGATAGAGTTAATCAAGGATTATGACCTTGACATTCACTATCACCCCGGCAAACCCAATGTGGTAGCGGATGCTCTTAGCACATTGCCGTGTAGGCTTAACACCATGATCAAGGAGAAGCAACCAAGTTTGTATGAAGAGTTGGAGCAATTCAGGACTGAATTAGTTAGCAAAGGATTCCTAGCTAGCATTGAACTTCAACCCACTTTGATTAGCCAAATCAAGGAAGCCCAGAAAGGGAATGAAAGTATCGACAGAATTAAACGTCGTATTGGTACAGGAAAGGTACCTGGATTCACCGAAGACGAAGAAGGAGTACTGTGGTACAAAGGACGTACCTGTGTTCCAGCAGATTCAGAGCTGATGGAAGTTATCATGAAGGAGGCTCATGATACTCTTTATTCTATCCACCCCATAGGAACAAAGATGTATCAGGATTTGAAAGAGCAATTTTGGTGGCACAAGATGAAGAGAGAGATCGGAAGCTACATCGCCAAGTGCGACATCTGCCAAAAAGTCAAAGCAGAACACCAGAGACCTACAGGACTACTGCAACCATTGCAGATTCCGGAATGGAAGTGGGATTCCGTCGGAATGGACTTTATCACTGGTTTACCTACTTCTAGCAGGGGAAATGACTCAATCTGGGTCATAGTTGATAGACTGTCCAAGGTAGCCCAATTTATCCCTGTCAAGACAACATACCAGAGTGGAAAGTTAGCAGAGCTGTACATTGCTAGGATTGTTAGTCTGCATGGAACCCCCAAGACCATCGTATCAGATCGAGGAACCAAGTTTACCTCAAGATTTTGGCAGAAAGTACAGGAAGGTTTAGGAACCAATTTGAATTTCAGTACCGCATATCACCCACAAACCGATGGACAGACTGAGAGAGTCAACCAAATCCTAGAGGATATGCTTAGAGCTTGTGTATTGGAATACGGATCAAAATGGGAAGACTGCCTGCCTTTCGCAGAATTCTCATACAACAACAGTTATCAAGCTAGTTTGCAGATGGCACCATTTGAATTCCTTTACGGAAGAAAGTGTCGTACCCCTTTGAATTGGTCGCAAGTAGGAGAGAGTCGGATCTTCGGACCCAACATTCTCCGAGAAGCAGAAGAGAAAGTTCGCAAAATCCGTGAGTACCTCAAGACCGCCCAATCCAGACAGAAGAGCTATGGTGACAAAAGAAGAAGAGACCTGACTTTCAATGTCGGCGATTTTGTATATCTCAAGGTTTCACCCTTGAAAGGAACTCAACGCTTTAGTCTAAAAGGAAAGTTAGCCCCCAGATATATCGGACCTTTCAAGATTATGAACCGCCGAGGAGAAGTATCGTATCTGTTGGAACTGCCTGAAGAAATTTCAGCCATCCACAATGTGTTCCATATCTCGTTACTTTGCAAATGCTTGGAAGTGCCCGAGAAGACAGAAGTTTTCAAGAACATCGATAACAGAAATCAACAAGGACCTGACCTATCGGGAAGTGCCCATTCATATCTTAGAAGAAGCCTACAGAACCACCAGGACCAGGAGTATCAAGTTTCTCAAGATTCAGTGGAGCAACCATACCGAAGAGGAAGCTACTTGGGAGCGAGAAGATTACATTAGGACAGAGTTCTTTGTAAATCTCTGGACGAGATTTTGTTTAAGGGGGGAAGGTTTGTAACATCCCAAAACTTCAATCCAAGCTTATCAAGATCAAATCAATCAAAATTGGGGTTAACAAAAACTTTTTCAAAGTTAAAATGAAAGCATTCATATATGTGTGCATTTAAAATAGGAGTTGTTTTGAATTGCCATGATTGAGTGATCCAATACTTGTAAAATGTTTCTTAGGTGATTTAAATATCATCTACATCATTCCCAAACTTTTCCTAAAGAAAATCAAATCAAAAAGAATTAAAAAGGAGGAATGGTCATTTTGGCAAATTTAACTCCCATGCCTACTTTGGCTATTCCTAGTACTCAAAACTTAACAGAAACAATTCTTGATATTTGTACCCATTGCTAGTACACATAATGAGGTACCAAGGCCCACCTTTTGATCTGCTAAAAACATTATGTTAACTATTTTAAATAATAGTTTAAAATTGAATCTAATGTATATGCATAGATCACCCCTATTTCAAAACCCATCTATTTTAACTCAACTTTCAAAACCCTTGCAACCAGAGACTACCTAGCACTAGGGGAGATCACCCAAAATATTTGAACTCAAAATTCAAAAAGAATTTTCATGCGGCCATTTCATCAAACACATGGCAGGCAGAATCAAACACAACTAGCTAGCTCACCATTTCTACAGGGTTTTGCCACCCATTTGACCACAAAACACTCCCTCCGTCTCCACCTGATCAAACCATGCCATTACCACCCCATCCCCTACACCCTAGTGGCAAGGTCCAGCCATGCCGAGCCATGCCTCGCCGGCTAACCTTGCTCTCACCCCAGCAGACCACCTCCCCCTCTCTCTCCATGTCTAAGAGGTAGCCAGGAGCTCACCGCCACCCCCTGTCCCTTGCCCGAGCCTAGGAGTGCCGTGGACCACCGAGCACAAACCGCGCCCAGTGCCACCGCACCATGCCGAGCACACGCCAGAGCGCCGCACCCGGCACGCGTGCACAAGCCGCCGCTCGACCGCAGCCCGGGCCTACTGCTCCGCCATGACACAGGGAACACGATGGACACGCCGGTTCGCCGCCCAACGCACCACAGCCACCGCTCGCCGTGAACACCGCTGCCTCTGCCGAGCAGAGCGCCACCTCGCCCCGACCGTGTGCCACCACCCCTACGGCCGCATTTAAGCTCCAGGGAACCGCCCATCGATCGCCACCCCCAGCCATGCCTCTACCTCGCCGTAGCCATGTCGCCACCATCGACCGCCAGTCCCTCTCGGTCTCACCATCGAGCCTATAAAAGGAGCACTCCCCAGCCTCTCTTCTCCACACCATTCCACTCCCCTCACCTCTCTGGACCATACCCACCTCTAGCCGGAGCAAGTGGAGCAGCAGCTCGCCGGAATTGGAGCCGCAGCAGCCGCGGCAGGAGGAGAAGGGCGCCGTTGATTTCGACAGCCCCAAGCCCCACCACGACCATGCCTTGCCTCGCCGTCATCTTCCACGTCGTTTGCCCGCCTCGCCGACCCCGCTGGAGCCCTGACACGCCCCCAGCAGACCACCACCCAGCTGCTAGGGTTCAAGCTCGCCGGCGACCTGTTCGTCGTCGACGACGACCCTTAGCCGTAGATTCCTATTCTAATCGCCCGGCCCACAGCGCGCATACCGTTTCGCGTTTTAAGTGCCGCTGACACGCGGGACCCCCTGTCAGCTGAGCCCCGTGCCGCGGAGCGCCACTGGGCCGGCCCATTCCTTTTCCCGCGCTAGCCCACCCTTTCAAATCTGGATTTTTCTTTTTTAGTTAAATCTAGTTTATGTCCAGTATTTTAAAAATAAATTCTGGGAGTTTTACAAATCCAAATTGCATGAAACTATTTTTTCCTGAAAGGTATGGAAGTAATCTACCCAAGCCCGTTGGATTTAATTCAATTAGAATTATAGATCTCTCCTAATAAAACTAAGAAGATAGAAGCTTTTGCAACTTGCAACATTTTTATAAAATCAACCAAGTTAGATTTTGAGTTGATTCCAACTCTCAAAAATCACAATTTTCCATATCTATCCAAATATGTAATAATATTAAGGTTTACATGTAGTGACTTTGGACTAGGACCAAAATAATGCTATATAGGCATTTCTAGTCACTTTAAATAATTAAATAAGGAACTTAAACCAAAGTAATATTGATCCAACCCTTAAATCTCATTCCCACGTGTTATAATATGTGGTGAGGACATGTGTCCACATGATCCCATATTTTGGTGGTAAGTGTTAAATTTTAGTTAATTTTTTAATGAGTAGAAATTACTTTTCTAAAATAAAAAGAAGGAAACTTTTGATTTAAACTTGTGATGCTTGTGATGATAATAGATCATCAATTGTGTGTCTTTGAATGCTATCTAGCCTAGTTAAGTATTGTTTGGTGATTGTGCACTCCCTATGTATTTATAGATAATAGTATCGACCAAGCTTTCGAGGAGGAGGAGTTCTACTAAGAAGAAGAAGAAAACTTCAACCACTGCACCAACCAAGGCAAGCCACCATTAACAATGCCAGCTACTATTAGCAAGCTAGCACTATCCAAGATTAACCCTTGCAAGTTAGCACTTGCAACTTTAGTACTTTGCAAACTAGAATCAAACTAGATGGTTTAGAAAAGATGCCTTAAGCATGCTTGGATCACACCCCCCTAATTTAACTAATGGTACCACAAGTCCTAGTTACAAGTTTTACCCCTCTTAAGTTATACAAAGTTCGTTACTTGTTTTTAAGGTAGCATAAAAAGTATAAAACTTGATCTATTTAGAACCCTTTAGATGGCATTCTATGGCATGAGATTGAACCCATCTTTTTCACCTTAGTGAACACTCTTAACTTAGTAGTTTAGAGTAGATCAAAAACTTGAGTCACTTTAGATGGCAACACTTGATGAAAATGAATTATGAAAACCTTGGAATGATGAGTCATTCTATTGAGATGTTTTGACATGTGTTGAGAAACACAAAGGATTGATGTTGATGAAAATATTGAGGCATGAGCCTTAACCCTTTTATAAAACTGATGGTTGGATTCGGATGCGATACCATTCCAAATTTACCGTACAACCACATTACCTGAATTGGGCAAGGCTTAGCTGGAAATTTATTTGCATTAGTATTAGTTCCCTCACGGGAGAGGTTTGAGCTGAGGCTACCTCTCAATGTTGTCCACCTATGTAGTGCCCAGGATGACTGATGGTCATGGTTGGGAGGCCATGCTCATAGGAGAGGTGCTTATACTACGGTGTGTAAAGGGAAGGTTATGTTTGATTATCTGCATACTAAGTATGATGATTCAGGGTTATCCCTGACAGATGTATCGAATCTTGTGGAGAAAGTGTACCACCTCTGCAGAGTGTCAAACTATTCGAATAGCCACGTCCGCTGTTATGGATAGTTGGAATGGCCATACTGTTTCGTTGTCAGATGTTTTCTAAAAACTTTGCAAAGAATGATGAACCTTGACTTGACCACAACAGGGTTGTGTTTATGACAATAGCTTCCCAACTTAAGTGATTTTTGGACTTTACTTTATCTTTCTTTGCTTCAGGACTCAGCTTAGGTTTCAAACATAACTTGATAGTTAAATATAGAGTTAGGATCTTTAACTTAGAATTATAATACTTGTTAGTGGTATTTGCGAGTACTTAAAGAGTACTCATGGCTTTTGTCCCTGGCTATTATCATGGCCACACTATGAAGGAGATTATCAAGATGATGGTCAGCAGGACGGCTATGATAACTAGACTATCTGCCGTCGTCAGCATTGCCTGTGCCCCTGAAGATGGACCCCACCGCTACGCTATCTTTTATTTCTGCTGCTTGTTGTATTAAGACTAGATCATGAGATCCTTATTTGTGTAAGACCTTATGTATGGTTTGTAATGGATGATGTACTATGATATCCAATCCGTTATGTCTCGCAAAAATGGTAATCCTGGGATTGCGAGGTATGGCATAAGGGCATCTGGTATTAAAAATCTAGGAGTTGACACAGATTATTGGTAGTTGGAAAAATACTGACCATTCTCATGAATATAGATAGGAGGATTACCATAAGATTGCTTCAAATGTTCAAGCACTTGCTGGAGACCATAACCCAGCACATAGAACTGAATAGCACTATACGTCAGACTTTGTTATTATATTTATATGTAAGAACATATTTACTGCAAGTTTATCTTACCCTAGTAAATGAATTTTATTTGCTCTAATTTCCTTGTTGTCAATTGCTGTTCTTGCTATCATTTTATTGAAGTGCACTAGCTGTAGCTTGCTTGTTTTCATTAAAATGCACTTGCTGTAATTTCATTGAAGTGCACTTGTTGTAATTTATTGAAGTGCACTTGCTGAGGTCGAGCGGCTAGTAAGACCTCAAAATAGACCCTTGTCATTCTAGGAGGAGGTCGAGCGGCTAGAAAGAATGACAAAGGGTGATGAAGAATACAACCCTTCCGAGAGCGACGCCGATGAGATGGAAGACGCGGAGGAAGAAGAAGCGGCCGAAGGAACGGCGGATGATGAAACCACTGATGGCGGCGAGGGCACAACAAGTGGTAGTAATCTGCCTAAGAATAAGAAGGAAAGGCGCCCCAACACGGTCGGCACCGTAAGAGAGGAAATTACCGAAGTGTGCCCAACAGGGGTTCCTTTGGCACCCGACCATGTGGTCAAAGGGTACGGTGGGCAAGTGGCGGCTATCACCCAGACCACCATCTCGATCAACACCGAGAATCTCTGGCATAAAGATAATGGCCATTTGCGCACACTCCTCTTCAAGGTGCTCCACGCAAGATACAAGTTCCCTCTTCAGTATCGGAACATAGATTATCATGGGAATGAAGTAAATAAATCCGCCCTCAGGAGGATGAGCATCGCCCTAGCCAGCTGGAGAACCCGGATAAAGAATAAGATATTTAAAGAAGAGAAAAGTCTCGAGGAGATCCAGAAGATTGACCCGCGGATCACCGAAGATCAATTCCAGGAGTTCAAGGCCAAGTGCACCTCCGAAGCAGCCAAGGCCTCGAGTAAGCGGGGAAAGGAATTGCCGGCGATGAATATAGGTCACCACCATCTCGGATCTAGTGGTTACAGAGCTGCGGTAACCAAATGGGATAAGGAGGACGATGAGTATAGAGCTAAGGGGATACCTAGCCCCTTTTCAAAATTCGAAAACAAGCAGCTTTGAAACTTCATCAGGGCTCGTTACCATGTGGACCCCAAAACCAAAGGACTTCGAGGTTCTTGCGGGAAGTAATTTAATTACCGCGGATCAAGTCGATTACATTATAATCGATCAAGTCGAATTTCTAAATGGTTCACGTTACTTCTTCTGCAGGACGAGGAAATTGCTAGTCAGGGATCCCATGGTTCCTCATCCCACGGGTCGACGACGGCCACCCGATGGGATAACCCTTTTAAAAAGGGCGATGAACTAGGCCAAGAAAATCATGCCGGTTACAAAGAAGCCATCTTCGGCTGGCCGTCTGGCTGGCTTTGGGGCTAAGAATTGGGTGGATCATTTTGGTCCACCCCGAGTACGTGTGTGGAGGGAAGGAGCGACAAGGAAAACCGCGAGGTTTAGCAACTTAAGGAACAAGTGGCGCGGATCCCGCAGATCGTCCAAGACAACCTAGCAATCACCCTCACCTCCATCCTGCCTACCTTGGTGGCGTCAATAGAGAACTGGAGTGCGGGTGGTCGACAAGGGCCGTGCCTGATTCCAAACATGTTCAGTAGCCACTCAAACAATGCGGCGCTAGCGATCCCAGTGAATTATGTGTTCGTGACTCCGCCGCTAGCACGGCAGTGCCGGAAGCATTGGTGACTCCGCCCGCTAGCTCGGCGGCGCCGGAAGCATTGGTGACCCCCCCTGCCATCACCGCGGTGCCGGAGCTTAATGCAACCGATAGGGAGAATACATCGGCGGCTGGCACTGTGCCATCAAGCAGCCCCTCCGTCTCTTGCACGCCCATCGTCGTATGCGGTGCCTAGACATTAGCCGAGCTCGACGCCATCACGGTAAACCAAATACTTTACCGCCTTGCCATTTATTATTCTTATGGCATCTTTTTAATGCCATACATGTTGTTCGCAGACGGATGTTCCATGCACTCTCTTAAGCTTCGTGAACAACGAGTTGAGGGATGTTGCCAAGGGTACCATCATTCAACCCTTGCACCGCACGTTCCACTCAAAGCCGATGCCAGATAGCGTGCATAGGGTTAAAATTATCCGGGTGCTAAGGGGCTACGATGACCTGGAACCTCCCATTCAACCCCTAGGAGCGGATGAAGAAGATCAGGCTGTCCTCAAAAGTTTCTTCGGCTTATTCCTGCTATGGCCAAAGAGCATGATTCGTTTGGGGACAACCGGGGCCATCACCCCACAGACAACAACACTGCATGTCATGCCAGCGCCAAGCCATGGCAAGACCCCCACACCATCACCTCCACGCGATTGTTCGGCTGGTCATATTGACATGACCATTGCGCAGGATCCGAATGAGGATGACGAAGATTACTTCAATGATTTTATCAACACTAATCTTTTCCCTAGCGACCTAAAAGAAGGCCCAGCTGGTGGCCCCGCAGAGAAAGCCACTTGCAACAAACGTCTCTTTGGTTCTTAGGAGACGCCTCTAGCTTGCACCTTCACTGAGCCAGCGGATACATCCATCCGGCCCTCTGTTCTAAGCCCTGACACACTACATAGGGCGATCGATGCTCAGATTGCGGTGCCTACCCACTTCCCAAAAGGCAAGAAGACCAGGAAAAGAAAATCTCGCAGCTCGAGCCAGCCGGTGGCATCAACTGCGAATCCGATCAGGTTTCAGGACGGGCCACCAAGACAAAAGGGTATTGTATGGAGGATGCATGTGGCGGGTGAGCCCATGCTAACTAAGAAATTGCTCAGGCTCGCCACTTCAGAAATGAGGAGTGTGCATGACGGTGTGCTGATGATAGAGAGACGCCTTCTTGAGGGGAATGATCCCTCGCACCCAGTATTCATGGTTAAGGTGCCACGAGGCTTGGGCTTCGTTGATAATGTCCCCGCGGATCTGTTCTTCCTGCGGTTTGACGACATCTTCAATATGTTCCACCTATATCCGCTGCACTATACCATGGTACGCCTTTTTTCTCTCAGCCTGGCCATTCAGATCATTAGAGAGAACACCCCGGGCATCGCTATAGTGGACCCCTACTACATGCGTGATGGCTGCTTGGGAAGCGCCATTGAACGTCGATTCGTGGCCTCGTACCTCCAAGGCATCTTGGTGGAGAACAAGACAAAGGAATACATTCTCGTGCCTTTCTTTCCCGAGTAAGTCATTATTCACTCACCGCCATAGCATGCTTTATTAGATTTTCATCATTCTTTTTCCAACACATTCCGTTTGAATTGTTTTGCGCAGAGATCAACACTGCACACTAATTTGCTCGTCGCCGAAACATTCGCAAGCCACGTATTTCGACTCAGGGAGTCACGAAAAGAAATAAAAGTACGACAAGATCAAGGAAGTTCTAGATGATGCTCTCACCGGCTATGCCTCAGCGGAAGGCGCCACCTTCGTGCGTAAGAAGCTCAAGTTTGGCAGGCACGTCTTCACCCATGTGACGGAATTCCCCTGCGTGAAGCAGCCGGCAGGTAGTCAGAAGGAAGCCTACTATGCACTCCATCACATGAGGGCGTTCCTACTAGAGCAACTGAATTCTACGCTGCCAGATCATCTCAAACGGTGGGTCGAAGTCAAGGCCAGGATCAATGATTCAGATATTAGACAAGGGATATATCGCATCCAGCAATAGTTTGGGGCAATCATCAGCCGTGATGTCATGACTTCAGGGGGGGTCTTCTACGGAGGCAATCCCCCGAATAACCGTGACGTAGTAGATCGCCTAAAGATGCAGGGTGACTATATGGCTTTCATGAAGAAACAAGGCATCCTCCCGTTCCCTGAGCCGAGCCAGAAGTCTTGATGTGTTGGTCTAGTTGTAGTTCTTTATCCCCACGTGTACTTGTGTGTGTCGACATGTACATGCTACTACTTGGTATTTTTTGCTTACTTTGTTACCTTATTTGATAAGTATATCTTTATATGCGACTTTTACTTGTTTTTTCACCATCATTTAATTATTATTGCCAACTTTTAGATGACGTGGTACATTGTGTACAAGGGATGGGTTCCTGAAGTCTATGATGATTGGGAAGACTGTCGGCGACAGGTGCACCGTTTCAGCGGCAATAGCTACAAAGGGTACAATACTATGGCGGAGGCGGAAGCTAGATATGTGCGCTATCTAGCGGGAGTTAGGACGAGGAACCGGATGAAGACCTATACCTCCGTCGCGGTGATGGTTATCGTCCTTGGTTGTCTGTCATGCATGTTCCTACTTTAGATGTCTAGGCGAGCTTCCGCGAGCTCTAACTTGGTTGAGACATGTATTCATGTCATCACTAGCTACTTTGTAACTTGATCGAAATAATATAACTTATACTGTGTATTTATGTATGTGACTTATCTATATGTATTTGTTTCTATCTTGTCTGTGTATTTATTTCTGTATTGTATATCTGTGTATTTATTTATGTACTGTATATCTATGTATATCATCTGTATTGTATATAATCTGTATTGAATATCATTTGTATTGAGTATTTTTTTGTTTTTTGAAAAGCTAAGCCATGGCGCACATATACGTGGTTAGTGGCGCACCATGTTGGTGGCGCACCTGGTCCAGTACTAGTAGCGCACTACGTCATGCGCCACGGGAACAACCGTAGTGGCGCACCAGCCAGTGCGCTACTACTAACTAGATACTAGTAACGTACTTGTCATGTGCCACAGGAAAAGCAGTGGTAGCGCACTGTGTTGTGCGCCACTACTAACTCGAGATACCTGTAGCACACCTGGCAGTGCGCTACGGGCACTTTTAGTCGTAGCGCAGAAGTCGTGGCGCACCCCTTGTGCGCCACGGAAGGGGAAAGTAGGTGCGCCACATACGTGCGTTTTCCTAGTAGTGGCCCTCACATTATTTCTTTTCAGGCGCAGCAACAAATTTGCCGCCCTTCTTTCCCTTATGTTTACCCTTCTTGTTTTTCTTGAAATCGGTGGTCCTATTGACCATCAACACTTGATGCTCTTTCCTAATCTCCACTTCTGTAGTCTTAAGCATTGACAGAAGCTCGGGGAGAGTCTTCTCCATGCCTTGCATGTTATAGTTCATCACGAAGCTCTTGTAGCTAGGTGGTAGAGATTGGAGAACACGATGTATGCCTAAGTCAATGGGAATCCTTATTCCCAAGGACACAAGCTTATCGGCGTACCCAAACATTTTGAGTACGTGCTCACTTGCGGAGCTGTTCGCTTCCATCATGCAGTTAAAGAACTTTTCTGAAGCATTATAACTCTCTACGACAGCATGGGTATCGATAATCATTTTCAGTTCACCCATGGTATCAAAAGGATTGCCATTTTCGAAATGCTTTCGAAGTTCTGGCTCTAGCCCATACATTATGCCGCAATGAACTAAGTTGTAGTCCTCCTGACGAGTCACATAGACATTCTTTTCCTCGTCAGGGGCATCAGGAATGGGTGGGGGGCCTAGCGGCGCTTCTAGCACATATTGCTTTTGTGCAGCAGAGAGGAGAATCCTCAAATTCATAGCCCAGTTGGTGAAGTCGCTACCATTCGCAGCAAGTTTCGCTTTCTCCATGAACACATTGAAATTAAAAGCAGGTGGTGCCATCTACAACAGAATTTTTAATGTTTATTTAGACTAAGTTTATGATAGATTGAGTTCAACTAAACTCCCACTCAAAAACAACATCCCTCTTGTCTTTTTGGTGATTACATGAACCAAATTCACTACACCAAGTCCAATCATCATGTGAGTTGGTATAGCTTCAAAGGCGAGCATCTAGATGGGCATCATATCAACTATATGACTCATGCTTAACCTTTCGGTCTGTGTTTCGAGGCCATGTCTGTACATGCTAGGCTCTCCAAGCAAGAACCTTAGTACTCGCGTGTGTAAAACTGTGTTACACCCGAAATATGATCGTGAATTCAAGTACACCCGATCATCATGTGATGTCTTGAAGAGGCAAAACATAAACAGTGCGTACTTAAGGAAGAACACATTTTTATCTTGATATTTAAATCAGGGATCATCTTATAACGCTACTAAAATGCCAAACTAGCAATATAAGATGCGAACATCATATGTGTAAAGTCAAATGATATGGTTCTTGCATTTGATCACTATCATATGCATCGTGGTATGATCTCTATCATTCCTTTGCATGTAAGGACAGGGTCTATGGAACTTACACGTTAAGTGTGTAGTAAGGGTATCAACTATACATCAACTTATAACATTACCATATCATGACACAAGCCTAGCAACGATCTAAACTAGATGCCTCTAATTTATCAATTGAAAGTTTCATGTGGCTTTAGGGCTTTCGAAGATAGAACCGTTCTTACCTACGAACATGGAACCACAACGATGATAAACAAATTATTAGCAACTCGTTGTAAATCAGATATTAACTATGGTAGGAGAGACAGACACTCGCTAGCCACTTATGCAAAACTAGTTGCATGTCAGTCGTGGAACCGGTCTCATGTGCGATGACATGTAAGGTTGGTCAGGGCCGCTTCATCCCACTATGCCACCAATATCCAAAGTACATATAAGAAGAAATAACATGATCATCACCGCCCACATACTCTTATGTGTTCTACCCATGCAAATCATCTATGCATAGATCAGGCTCTGATACCACTAAAGGGTTCGCAACATAGAAAAAAAATCCTACGATGGGAACTATACGCCAAGATCTATCTACTAGATACAAGCAACGGGTGGAGATACATCCATAGAGAACTTACCCTCGAAGACAACAAAGTTTTGTTAACGAGTTGGAACTCGTGGATGATGTAGTCGTATGCTTGTCGATCTCAAGATCGTGTGGAAGTCCTAGCGCCGCAAACCAGCAGCGCATCCGCACTCACATACATGTTCAGGCCACAGAACAACCTCTGCCTCCTCGCTCCAGCGATGCAGCGGAAGCAACAACTCCTTCTAAATGAAATGCCACTAGGAACATGTATCTCGCTAATCTGAGACCATGGAGGAATAATTCTAGAGGGGGAGAGAGATCCTTCACGAGGAGGTGTGAGGAAGAAGGTTGAGAGGGGTGGCCTTTTATAGGAGGAGGGGGTACCCCTCCCCATGGCCGGTGCTCCACGGGGGCTGACCCCTCACCTCCCCCATTCATGTGGTGGTAACCCCCTCCACATTAAAATGCCCCTTCACATTCTCTTTTAAAGTCTCCACTTTAAATGCATTAAATTTATCCAAATTTAATGCTCTCTCATTTAATAAAACTATTTTATTAATTTTATTCAGAATTTTGTTAATTACTTTAATTAAGAAACATTCACATAGAACCCCCTACAACATTTCAATATTACATGCAGAACAAATTTCAGCAATTGCACCCGAAATAGGTTCGGTGTCTATTGAAATAATTCTAGCACTTTGCAGTTCATTCGTGTGAAACATATTTGATCCAAATGGTGTTGGTGTCCCTTAAGTGTGTCACCCTATGGTTCATGAATATGCAGACATGATCGAGACCCCTCTCAGATCAATAATCACCGGGACCTGGAGATCCATACTGACTCCTACACATTCTATGATAACTTCTGCGATCGTGAGAACCTTTAACGCTAAGTAACTAAATCCATTTGTCTCGCGATATATTACATGTCCAAGATTCAATCATTGGTATCTCCATAGCTAGTTTGATCTCGTTACCGACATGTACTCTTTTCTTGTTCCCGTGATATAATGTTCTAGTGATCTTATCACTTGCTTGCAAGCTAACCAATGTGATATCACCGAGAGGGCCCAGAGTACATCTATCCGTCATCGGGATGGACAAATCCCACTCTTGATCCATGAGCCTTTACATAACACTTTCGTAGTACTGAACCAACCTTTATAATCACCCTTTCACGGTGTGACGTTTGATGTTATCAAGATACTTTTCCAGTGTTTGTGAATAACATGATCTTATGGTCTAAGGACTAGGATTACTTCGTTAGATGTTATAGAAATATAAACACAATGACTTTGATTTTAATGCTATACTTCGGATGAATGTTCATCACATTATTCCACTAATGTTGTGACCTCATTATTAACAACATCCAATGTCCATGATCAGGAAAGCTTGGTCATGTTGTTAATCAATGATCTAGTTTATAAGAGAAGCATAACTAGGAATTTCCCTTTTGTTTATTAAACACACATGTATTTACGTTTCCAAATTAATAAAATTATAGCATGCAAAATAAATATCTATCATATACTTGGAATATGTATAATAATAACTTTATTATTGCCTCTCAAGGCATATTCCCTTCAAATTCAACATGCCATTACTATGAGATGGTGAGTACTAGTAAACAAAATGGGATTACTTAATTATTAGAGGAATCTACAGCCAGCCACCAAAAGCATCATGAGCATGCTAAATATCTAGATTGCAGACCATACTTGGTTAAGAACCTAATGTCCAGCTCTAATTACCCAAATGTAAGAGCATCTATCCTATTTACGACTAAGTTTAGTGAGTTGGACACATCCGCTGTCTTTGCAGCCATCTCCTCGGCATGCATCTAATGGTGCTCTTGCTCCTCCTCTTCGAAGTCATGGCGGATCATGATCTATAACCATAGCAACATCATCACACGCTGTAGCAAAAGAGAGTGTGGTAGATCTACCCAGTGGACAAACGTGCAAAGTTGCAACCCATGAACCTGCGGCCGAAGTTCGTTCCCTCTAATGCGACGTAGCGACGGGGTGCCAGGACATAGTCACACCAGTGCTGGAGATCCACATTGGTAACGATGCCATAACACTCCGTGTTTACCATCCATGCCGGCATCTGAACCCAGGAAACATCATCGATCGAGATGGGCAGAATAGAGAAAAACCCCTAAAGGAGAGAACCCATAAGATGAATTCGAGAAAATAAACTGAGACCGTGAATTCTGGCTTACTTACCCTAACCCTCCCACCTTGCGCATCAAGATCCCCTGTCGTTTGCTGGACCGGCATGACTGAATCCACCGACATTGATCGAAAAACGAGCACACCTTCAAATCCTAGCACAGAGGCTTTATGGAGAAGGAAGATGTAGGGGAGCCCACATTCGCTGGCTACTATTGGATTTAACTCGACCACTGATAATTGGGGCCGTGCTAGAGAGCCCGTGGGCCCTAAAACATCACTAACCTAGGTTTACTTGCATTACATGTACTTTTGGAAAACAGATCAAAAATCAATAAATAAATAAACCAAAGGCCCCCCTCTCTTTTTGTGAAAACCCACTACAAAATGGAGACGCTCACAAATGCATACACACACTCACCCCTATGAATGTAGGTATGCACATCGTACACCTATGAGCACTTCAGAAATACTGGATCTTGAGACTGATCCAGCGGGGCTTGAGCTTGACGAAGTCACCATAGGCACCTCGCTATATTTGGACCAGAACATAGCCACTCACTACACTCGTAACCATCCTTCAAAGCCGGTCACCGAGGCTTCGTGGCGAAGGAAGTGCTAGGGGGTTCGGAGCTTGTAACATCCCAAAACATCAATCCAAGCTTATCAAGATCAAAATAATCAAATTTAGGGTTAACAAAAACTTTTCCAAATTAAAAATGAAAGCATTCATGTGTGTGTGCATTTAATTTAGAAATTGATTTGAATTGCCATGGTTTTGTGATTCTTTGGTTGTAAAATGTTTTATTGGTAAATTAAACATCATCTAAATATTTTCCCAAGAAGATCCCAAAGAAAATCAAATCAAAAACAATCAAAAAGGAGGAATGGTCATTTTGGTCATTTTAACCCACTACACTACTTTGAGTGTTCCTAGCACTCATTTCTCAATAGAAATAATTCTGGATCTTTACACCCCTTGCTAGTACACATAATGAGGTACCAAGGCCCACTTTTTGATCTGCTAAAAACCTCCAAATACTTATTTTAAATGGCATGTGAAAATTGAATTCAATGCATATGCCTAGATCACCCCTATTTCAAAAACCATCAATTTGAGCTCCACTTTCAAAACCCATGCAACCAGAGACTACCTAGTACTAGTGGAGTTCACTCAAAAAATTTGAAACCAAAATTCAAATTTGGTCTCTTGCGGCCATTTCATCAAACAGGTGGCAGACACAAATCTTGCAAATTCCAAAACACTATAGTGAGTAGTGGATTTGGTCATCATTTGGGCCTAACATGGTCCCCTTGACCCCCCGTCTAAAACCCCGGCCCTAGATCTCTCTCCCTCTCCCCTATCTGCTCCAGTACCAAGCCGCCTGACGCCATGCGCCAGGTCGACCATGGATAGCTCGCACCAGCCTGTCCCATGCTCTCCTTCGCTCGCTGGCAAACAAGCGCCATCACACCGCACCACCCCGACCAGCCCCCGACCAAAATCGAGCGGAGGACCAGCCGCATTTGCTCGCGCCCATGACTCTGTCCGCCATGCTGATCACCCCGGAGCGCCGCGCCCGCCAGAGCAGCACCGGCCTCGCCAAGCCCTAGCCTTGCGTGGCAGCACCCGCAGCAGGCCCAGCAACCGCCCAGACATCCTCGTTCGTCGCCTCGCGACCAGCAGCCCGGAGGAACCGCGTCGAACACCGCCGCCCTCGCTCAGTGCCCCGCACGCTCCCGACCAGCATAGACCTCGTCTTGCCGCGCCTTTAAGCCGCAGAGGACCGCCGGGGGACAGAGAATCCATTGCCACCATCGCCCATGCCGAGAGAGCCCCGCACCATCGTCACTGATGACCTCACCGGAGCTCGCTCTGCCCTCTCGTCGACCCTATATAAAGCGGCCACCCCAGCCACTTTTCTCCACACTCACTCACTCCCCACCTCACTCTGAACCTTACCCACCTCTAGCCGATGCCGCTCGAGCTCTGCCTTGCCAGAATTGGAGTTGAAGCCACCGCAGCAGGAGGAGAAGGGCGTCTATGATTTAGGGCACCCCAAGCTCCACCGCAACCGCGCCTCACCTCGCCGTCGTCTACTAGCCCGTTTGCCCGCCTCACCGACCTTGCTAGAGCCTTGGTATGCCCCCAATCGACCCCCCACCGCCGCGTCTAGGTCAGACTCTCGCCGGAGTAATCCGTCGTCGACGATGACTCTCCACCGTTGGATCGTCTTTAGATCGTGTGGCCTAGGATGCTAGATACCGTTTCGGTGTTTCTGTGCCGCTGACCGGTGGAGCCCGCATGTCAGGCAGCCCGCTGTGCTCACTGTGCATAGCTGGGCCGGCCCAGTTAGTTCCCGCGCGAGTTAGAGATTCAAATTTAGTTTTTCTATTTAGAGTTAATCTAGTTTCTGTCCACTAGTTTAAAAATCAATTCTGGGAGTTTGCCAAATCCAAATTGCATGAAACTAATTGTGCCTGAAAGGTATTGAAATTATCTATCCAAGCCCGTTGGATTTAATTCAATTAGAGTTATAGATCTCTCATAGTAAAAATAATAAAACAGAAGCATTTGCACCTTGCAACATTTTTATAAAATCAACTAAGATAGATTTTGAGTTGATTCCAACTCTCAAAATTCACATTTTATCATACCTATCTGAATATGTAATAATATTAAGGGTTACATGCAGTGACTTTGGACTAGTACTAAAATAATGCTATATAGGCATTTCTAGTCACTTTAAATCATTAAATAATGAACTTAAACCAAAGTAGTTATGATCCAACACTTAAATCACATTCCCACATGCTAGAATATGTGGTGAGGACATGTGTCCACATGATCCCATATTTTATGTGATGAATATTAAATCTTAGTTAATTTTACAATGAGTAGAAATTACTTTTCTAAATAAAAAGAGTGAAACTATTGATTTAAACTTGTGATGCTTGAGATGATAATAGATCATCAAATGTGTGTCTTAGAATGCTAATTAGACTAGTTAAGTATTGTTTGGTGATTGTGTACTCCATATGTATTTATAGACGATAGCACCAACCAAGCTTTCGAGGAGGAGGAGTTCTACCAAGACGAAGAAGAAAACTTCAACCACTGCACCAACCAAGGCAAGCCACCATTAACAATGCAAGCTAACACTTGCAAGGATAATGCTTAGCAAGCTAGGATTAAACTAGATGGTTTAGAAGAGATGCTTTAGGCATGCTTTGGTCACACTCCTTTGACTATTTAGATACCCCAAGTCTTATTTACAAGTTTTACTTCCTTTACTTTATACAAAGTTCTTTAATTGTTTTGAAGGTAGCATAAAGAGTATAAAACTTGACCTATTTAGAATCCTTTAGATGTCATTCTATGGCATGAGATTGAACCCATCTTTTCCACCTTAGTGAACACTCTTAACTTAGTAGTTTAGAGTAGATCAAAAACTTGAGTCACTTTAGATGGGAAAGCTTGGTGAAAATGAATTATGAAGCCTAGGAATGATGAGTCATTCTATTGAGAGGTTTTGACATGTGTTGACAAACACAAATGGTTTATGATGGTGAAAATGTTGAGGCATGAGCCTTAACCCTTTTATAAAACTGATGGTTGGATTCGGATGCGATACCATTCCAAATTTACCGTACAACCACACTACCTCAATTGGGTAAGGCTTAGCTAGAAATTTATATGCATTAGTATTAGTTCCCTCACGGGAAAGGTTTGACCTGAGGCTACGTCTCATGATGTCCACCTATGTAGTGCCCAAGATGACTGATGGTCATGGTTGGGAGGCCATGCTCATAGGAGAGGTGCTTATACAAGGGTGTGTAGAGGGAAGGTTATGTTTGATTATCTGCATACTAAGTATGATGATTTAGGGTTATCCCTGACAGATGTATCGAATCTTGTGGTGAAAGTGTACCACCTCTGCAGAGTGTCAAACTATTTGAATAGCCGCGTCCGCGGTTATGGACAATTGGAATGGCCATACTGTTTCGTTGTCAGATGTTTTCCAAATAACTTATGAAATGAATGATGAATCTTGACTTGACCACAACAGGGTTGTGTTTATGACAATAGCTTCCCGACTTAAGTGATTCTAGAACTTTATTTTATCTTTCTTTATTTCAGAACTCAGCTTAGGTTTAAAACTTAACTCTATAGTTAAACTTACATTTAGCACTTTAAACTAGAACTATATTACTTGTTAGGGGTAGTTTGCGAGTACTTAAAGAGTACTCATGGCTTTTGTCCCTGGCTATTCTCATGGCCAGACTATGAAGGAGACTATCAAGATGATGGCCAGCAGGATGGCTATGATAACTAGGACTATCTGCCTTCGTCAGCATTGCCTGTGCCCCTGAAGATGGACCCCACCGCTACGCTTATCTTTTATTTCCGCTGTTTGTTGTATTAAGACTAGATCATGAGATCCTTATTTGTGTAAGACCTTATGTATGGTTTGTAATGGATGATGTACTGTGATATCCAATCCGTTATGTCTCGCAAAAATGGTAATCCTGGGATTGCGAGGTATGGCATAACGGGCATCTGGGATTAAAAATCCGGGTGTTGACAGAGCTCACATTTGCTAACTGCTATGGGATGTAACTGAACCACTAATAATGTGGCCCTAGTAGTGAGGAGAATATCATTTTAACGGCCCGAAAGTTGGGGTGGCCAGGCAACGTGGTACCCAAGTTGATTTTTATCACCGCGATTCAAAAAGTTGGGGTGCCAATTGCTGAGAGGGGTCTTTCGAGTGAATGATGGCCAAACCAAATATTTTCAAATCGCGCCTGTTAAGTTAGGATATTCCGTTACACTAGTGCCTGTTGTGCCCCTCCTTCGCCGGTCACTCTTCTTAGCCACCGTGCAAGTGTCTTAGGGGAAAATCCATCACTGTACTTTCCTAAATCTCGACACTGAATCTTGCTGCGGCGGCAGCGGTCCCTTTTCTTCCCTTCTCTGACCCTAAATCTGCAGGCGGCGGAGGACCTTTTTTCTCCCTCCCCCGACACTAAATCCGGCGGCGGCGGCCCATCATGTCTTGCAAGGAGAAGGTTGTAGCTACGTCGCCGACTGAAAAGGGTTCGTTAGGGCCCAAGTCTGGGGCTCAACGCGTAGCTGCGGCGAGGTCTTCAGCCCCGGTTAGCGAGGAGGCCAGCAAGGATTCTACTCCCAAGGTGCCCACGAGCAGCGGGTTAAAGAGAAAAGCAAGGCCGGCGGCGGATTGTTCGGCTCCGGTGGGCGGATGCAGCACTCAGATCTCGAAGAAAAAAACCCGGGAGAAGAGCGAGAGGTGAATTTTTCTGATTTGTGCCTTATCTTGCAAGTAGATTAGTTACGGGATAATAGAATCGAATCAACTGAAATGTTCCCCTTTTTAATCAAATTAGGCACAGCTTTGATACAAGGGACCTATATGAGTTCACAGTTCATGTTCGGCAGTACACTCCAAAGCTTGATTTTGGTTGCGAGAGGGTTGTGTTCGGGCAAGATGTGCATCTGCTTGTGAATTGCAAAGAGGTTGTGTCTGTTTCGCAGCTGGTAGATATGCTTGCCGCTAGAATTCCCTGGGGTTCTAGACAGAGGACAAAATTGGTGTGGCGCAACATGAATGATACCTATCAGCAAATTGAGCACTCCCATGAGCTTCAGATGGTTTGGGAGTGTTGTGCAGCTGATCGTAAGGTGAAAGTTGTAGCGATGATTGATGATATGTATGCAGATGTTGGAGATCTTGCTGCCAGAGCTTCTGCTCCTAGAGAATACGGACCAATAGATGTTGATCTAGATAAGTTCAGTATAGGCATAGAGGTGGATTCATACATGGCAAAACTTGATGAGGGAGTTAATAAGCCAGTTTCGTCATGTACTATGGAGATCACTGTTGATTCCAAAAACATAAATCTTGATGAAATGAGAGAGATGATCGGTAAGGAAATCAATATTGTCCCTAAGCAGATGGAAAAAATCCGGTGGTGGCATCATAAGAAGAAGCAATTCATAGATGTTTTGGATACTGAAGATCTTATGTAGATTATGCGGCGAAAGAAGCGAACCACGAAGGTGTTCTTCCTTGGTACCATTTCTGATGTTGTTGAACATGTTATAGTGGATGTAGATGCCCCTGTAGTGGCTGAACAGAATGAGGTGGTCGACGTTGATGAGATCTGATGAGAGCTACTACCCTGGGCTTGTCATATGGACCGCGGGGTTCCCCTGCCTGTATTTGTAATATTGACTGTTGTTGCATTTAGATCGTGCTTCTATGATTATGTTTGTTGAGAGATTGCGATATAATGTTGTGCGAGCTCTTGAGATTTTCGGACATGTCACTCTCTAAAACCATCGTTGTTGTAATAAGACATAAGTACATTGTAGTTGACATGATTATGTTTCTTAAGCTGACGTACCGTACTTGTTTCAGTTATTATGTTTGTTGGGACATTGTAATGTAATGTTTTTGAAACCATGACTGGACTAGTGATGCATCAATACATTGTAGTTGACATGATTATGTTTCTTGAGATGATGTACTGCAATTGTTTCTGTTATTTTGTTTGTTGAGAGACTGTAATGTAATGTTTTGCGAAACCATGACAGGACAAGTGATGTGTAAGTACCTTGTAGTCGACATGATTTTGTTTCTTGAGTTGATGTAATATACTTGTTTCTATGATTACGTTTGTTGAGAGATTGTAATGTGATGTTTTGTGAAACCATGTTGTGGTTATGTTTGTTGGGAGATTATAATGTAATGTTTTTTGAAACCATGACTGAAGAAGTGATGCATAAGTACCTTGTAGTTGACATGATTTTGTTTCTTTGGATGTTGTAATATACTGGTATGTTTTCGTTAGGCAATGAAATTGGGATGGAGGGAGTGCAGGTTTAATATTTGAAATGAGAATGTGTGAAGATACTCCATATCAGGCAGGAGACAATAATCCAGGGAAAGGGCACGGTATCCATTAAACTACTGTAACATGCCAATTTAGTCATCATTGCAGCGGTGAAGGGCTGCTCTCTCGCTCTCTCTCTCTCTCTCTCTCTCTCGTCGATGCTGTCGCTGTCACCGTCGCCGTCGCATTCGCCATGCTATCCTTGAACGATGAGGATAACCAGTCGAGCAGCGACAACCTTCTCTCCGACATCGAGTATTCCTTCCACGATGTGAGTTCGTCTGTTTTCTCGGGCTAGGGTTAGGCAATGGTAAATCTCTCGATCTGAGATCCATATGTGCATGCAATCGTGTTCTATTTCAGCTTTGTGTTTACCTATAGGTACCAAGGACGATCTACGACTCCGAATGGGAGGGCCTAGATCTCGATGGAGAAGTGCCATGTGACCATGGGCTAAAACTGAGGAGATATGTTGCATTCGAAGGCAGTAACACTGGGAGAAGGTTTTTGGGCTGTACAAATCAGGTTTGTTTACAATATGTGCAACTGTGACATGAAGTAAAATGTATCGTGCATGTTCATAAAACTATAGTGTGTGTATTTTTAGGTTGGCCCGGTGTGTAAAGAAGTAGAGTGGGTGGATCTTGAGTGCCCAGATGCACTTAAGAAATGTTTGGCACAGTTATGGGAGATGTATGAGTTGGAAAGGCCGGGGAGATTTACTGATGTAAGTGATGCAGCTGAAAAAAATTACAAGCTGTCGGTACGATATAAGGAGTTGGAACAAGAAATCGAGAATTTGCAGTCAAAGCTAACTGATGGAATCGATGGGAGCTTGGTTGTTGGAACTGCAAAGAAGCTTTAGGATAGTCACAGGTTGCTGATTCATAATGCAAAAAAGGAGAGGGATCAGCTCGGGGAAGACAAGAAGAAGCTAGAGTACTGCATTGCGGATCTGTTGAACGAACTGAAGAAGGCGCGCGGGGGTGAACAAGGACAGACTATAGAGGGTAAAGGAAATTCGAGATGAATAATTTATGTTGTACCAATGCCTGAAACTAGTTAATTGTAAGCCTTGCAGTTGCGCTTTCCGAACTAAGCCAACTCAATCCTCGAGAAAACTAATTTCAGACGAACACACATATCATGCATAGAGTTAAGTTCACGCTTGCAAAATCACCACTACAGAGGATAAACCAGGCAGTTTAGTACTAAATAGACATATGTTGTGTTCAAGCGAGCCTGGCCCAGAGCTGCCTGTTTTCCTCCTTAAGATTCGCCAGCTCCTTCAGTACTATGTCGTGCTTCAGCTATAGGTTCCACCGCTGCGTCACGGATTGGAGAATTTTGTCCGTAGCCATACAATTTTCCTTCAGTATCCCTTTCATGATCTCCGTCTGCTTCCTAGCCGAGGGGCGACCTTCACTGTGTAGCTTCGCCTAGTCGGTGTTTAACTACTTCAGTTTCTGGCACTTGTCAGAAAGGACCGCGAATTCAGCGCTTAGTTGGTCAAAGGCCAGTTTCTGGGAATTCCGCTTCTCCCTTTGGATTGCTATCTTGTCATTTAGCCAGGTCGCCAGGTCCTGGTCGATCTTTCGCCTCTTTCCCTGCAACAAAAATACATAGTATGGTTTGTTCAGTTCACTAGGACAAGCTGGTTAGTTTCCATAATTAACTGAATCGACAAGTGGCACTGTCATAATTTCAAGGAAGAAGCAATCTAGGACTAATCAACATTTTATGAATCGACTAGTGGCACTGTCATAATTTCAATTTCAAAGACAAATAAGATTTATCAGCAATTTAGTGTGATGTGGGTTTTTCCCAATATCACCAAATAGTAGTGGGATAGTGGCAAACTCATAATGCAGAAACCCATGTCCAGATACATATGGAAAGAGAACATGGTGTCCATTCATGAACATGAACACCAACACATGTCCAGATATATAAGGAGTTGCCCTAGGATTCTTATTGCACCCTATAATGGGAAGCAGACATGGGCATTGCTCCCTGAACCCTAAATATTAGAAAAGGAGAGGAGGACGAACTGGTATTCGTGTCCCCGCTAATGGGAATCAGACTTGGGCATTGCTCCGATACGCCTCCAGACATGCCCTTAGCTCCTCGTTGTCTTTCCGAACACCCTCGAGTATGGTGATCCCTCTACTCATGTCCGCCTTCAACTCCTTTACTACATCCAGGCAACGGTTCCTGTCATGGTAGGCTCGGATGGTAGCCTTGGTTTCCTCGACGCATCCTCTAAGTGCCTCGCTGACTTTGTCCTACAGGAGAATGCACCTTTCCACGAGATTCTTCTTCTCCTACGTGAGCTCATTGATTATCTTGATGGCCTATTCTTGCCTGATCAAGTTACGGTCGAGCACTTTCTGCAGCCTAACAACGTCACGTGCAAAATCTAGCGAGATCTCCTTCTACACAGATAATTTCTTGCATAGGCTCTCATTAGCTTGGGTGAGGGAGCGTGCAAGCTCATGTTGGTTGGCAATCTTGGAACTGATCGCGGCCACCTTCTCATAGTACTCGGCCTTCCATCACTGCATCGTTCATTTTAACTAAAATAGGAATTCTATAATTACACTCCAGGTCCCAGGTGAATATTAATACAGATCAAAAAAAATCCCCGTTGAATCTGTTGGCCGTATTCATGACCACGATAAACTAATCCTAATCACAAAAAATCCATAGTGAATCTATGAACAGCGGAATTAAGGAAAGACCAAGAGATCCAGTCATATTCATGAAAACAAATACAACTCGCAAAAGAAGAAGAAAAACCAATGCGGGGCGGACATCATCTAAGAAATCCACATCATAACTCGGAGAAATAACAACAAGGAGATTTGCTACCTCGCTGATACATGGAACAGGGCCGAATGGGTCCTGCAATGCCTCCGTCGTGGTGGATTCGGGCTCCACGGCCGACCTGTAATACGTAGAAGAGGAAGAGCCAGAAGAAGAAGAAAAACAAGAAGAAGCTGATTAAGATCATGATGGAGAGGGAGATGGAGAAGAAGTAGAATAAGGAGACCGTACCGAGAGGAGCCCTCGCCTGCTAGAACATTCGACACCATTGTCGGGGGAGATTGGGCCTCGATGAGAGGGTGGGCTTGAGCGGCTAGTAGAGCAAGAAGTGCCTCGTGGCAATTTCTCTCCCTTTTCTCCGCAAGGATTGTCGACCGGCCTCTCCCCCTCCTCAGTGGAGCCATGGCTTGCAGGGTGAGTGTGGCGGAGGCAGGAGGAAGGAGATAGTGATTATTAGTGTGGGAGAAGAGTAAGAGTACATGCCGTGGTCCAGTAGTACTAGTAATATTATACAAGACCACCGTGTACGGTCTACCTTCTCAAAGAAGCCAGGGAGGCAGGTGTAGGGAATCGATGGGACTTGTCTTTATTGCGATGGACACTTCAACGGTCTTCGGCGCCGCCTAAAATCTAGTATATAATAAGGGGAGTGCGAGCCGGGTGGTCGTCACGGGAATCGGCGAGCACATCCCGGGTGCGTGTGTCACGTGTTGATGGGCAATGACGCGCACAACTGCTGCACGATCACGTCGGCACGTCCAACTCCGTCGAACTCCACATGACAGGAACGCATGGGATATTTACGAGTCTAGAATACGTTGTGCCACTTTAGTTGTGATCAAATTATGTTCAGTACACAAGATATTACTTTTTTTTGATAATCGACAAATGCATGCGTGGACACGACGCACGAAACCGTTGCTTGTCCTTGATCAGATCGGCACCCCACTCTGTGTACCCGCCATCGACCATTCGGAGCAACTACCTCGAGCACGATGCCCCCTCGCCGTGGCAATGGTAGGTCCAAGCCGTCCACTGACTGTCCTGCGTCCCCGGCTCTTCGCTGCATCGTCCACGCTCGTGAGTCGCCTGCTGAGGTAGCATGTCGCATCCGACCGTGCCAGGATCCATCGACATCGGCACTCGAGGACACCTCGACGTTGAAGCTCGTACCGGGCGCGCAGGAGGAGCGTGGGGTACCTGTAGCGTCGGACGAGCGCAAAGTAGCAGCCAGGACAGGGGTGCGTGTTGCACCGACGAGTACAGACAAGAAGAGGAACGAGAAGAAGACCAGGAAGAAGAGAGGAGATAGCTATTTGGACGAGTCCGACTCGGCCAACGAGGAGGCGTTCATCGATCAGTTGGAGGCAAAAGCGGAGGAGAGTGACGTGGACCCGTGGGACTACGAAGAGGAGGAGGAGGAGGACTCCAACGAGGAGATAAAATGCTTATTCGAGGAAGGGGGCGGTGCCGAGTCGTCAGAGGAGTGCACCGACGGCCATGGCGTTGACGAAGACGAGGACGAACCGGAACACGAAGACGATGGCTTCTTCGAAATATGATCTTTATTTTATTTATTTTAGTTAGATAGATGGATTTTCACTTGTTTATGGGGGTTTAGTATCGGTGGCACGGATTGACCATGCATAAAAAAAGTGGAGAAGGGAGGGGTTATCCTGCCCATTGGATCACATGGGATCAACGGTAGGTGGAGACGATCTGCGTGACATCTGTGTCAGCCAATTAGGGCATAGCACCCAGAGTGAGCACATGTTTGGGATCTCCACACGTTCGAGCTTTTGTGAGATTTGTGATAGAGAGAGAGGGAAAATCTCTTTTCACAATCCGCATATGGATCCACCAGTACCATTCAAATGTCATTGGATTTGTGCTATTTTCACAATCCACCTATGGGTCCACTAGTGTCATTTCATGTGTGTTCTTTTTACTAACAACAACCAGAGACATTCCATGTGTGCTCTTTTCACATACCACATATGGATCCACCAGTGTCATTGGATGTGTGCTCTTTTCACAATCCACCTATGGATCCACCAGTGTCATTGCAGGTGTGTTCTTTTCACTAACAACAACTAGAGTCATTGCATGTGTGCTCTTTTCACAATCTACCCATGGATCCACCAATGTCATTGCAGGTGTGTTCTTTTCACTAACAACAACTGGAGTCATTCCATGTGTGTTCTTTTCACGTACCACATATGGATCCGCCAGTGTCATTGCATGTATGTTCTTTTCACAATCCACCCATGGATCCACCGGTGACATTGCATGTGTGTAATTTTCAGAGACCACACATGGATCCACCAGTCTCATTGTATGTGTGTTCTTTTTACTAACAACAACAAGAGTCATTGAAATGTGTGCTCTCTTTAGAGACCACACATGGATCCACCAGTGTCAATGCATGTGTGTTCTTTTCACTAAGAACCAGAGTCATTGCATGTGTGTTCTTTTCACATACCACATATGGATCCATCAGTGTCATTGCATGTATGCTCTTTCCAGAATCCACCCATGGATCCACCAGTGTCATTGCATGTGTGTTATTTTTAGTAACAACAACCAGAGTTATTTTGCATGTGTGTTCTTCTCACATACCACCTATGTATCCACCAATGTCATTGCATGTGTGTTCTTTTCACTAACAATAACCAGAGTCATTGCATGTGTGTTCTTTTCACATACCACATATGGATCCACTAGTGTCATTGAAATGTGTGTTCTCTACACAGACCCCACATGGATCCACTAGTGTCATTGCATGTGTGTTCTTTTAGTAACAACAACCAGAGTCATTTTCCATGTGTGTTCTTTTCACATACCACCTAAGGATCCACCAGTGTCATTATATGTGTGTTCTTATCACAATCCACCCATGGATCCACCAGAGTCATTGCATGTGTGTTCTTTTCAGTAACAACAACCAGAGTCATTTTGCATGTGTGTTCTTTTCACATACCACCTCTGGATCCACCAGTGTCATTGCATGTGTGTTCTTTTCACTAACAACAACTAGAGTCATTTTGCATGTGTGTTATTTTCACATACCACATATGGATCCACCAGTGTCACTGAAATGTGTGTTCTCTATAGAGAGCACACATGGATCCACCGGTGTCATTGCATGTATGTTCTTTTCACTAACAACAACTGGAGTCATTGCATGTATGTTCTCTTCACAATCCACACATGGATCCACTAGTGTCATTTCATGTGTGTTCTTTTTAGTAACAACAACCAGTGTCATTGCATGTGTGTTCTCTTTAGAGACCACACATGGATCCACCAGTGTTATTGCATGTGTGGTCTTTTTACTAACAACAACCAGAGTCATTGCATGTATGTTCATTTCATAATCCACCTATGGATCCACCAGTGTCATTGCATGTGTGTTCTTTTTAGTAAAAACAACCAGAGTCATTTTGTATATGTGTTCTTTTCACATACCACCAATGAATCCACCAGTGTCATTGCATGTGTGTTCTTTTCACTAACAACAACCAGAGTCATTGCATGTGTGTGCTTCTCACATACCACCTATGGATCCACAAGTGTCATTGAAATGTGTGTTCTCTACAGAGACCACACATGGATCCACCAGTGTCATTGCATGTGTGTTCTTTTTAGTAACAACAACCAAAGTCATTTTGCATGTGTGTTCTTTTCACATACCACCTATGGATCCACCAATTGGATGTGTGCTCTTTTCACAATCCACACATGGATCCACCAGTTGCATTGCATGTGTGTTCTTTTTAGTAACAACAACCATAGTCATTGAAATGTCTGTTCTTCTCAGATACCACCTATGGATCCACCAGTGTCATTTCATGTGTGTTCATTGCATAATCCACCTATGGATCCACCAGTGTCATTGCATGTGTGTTCATTGCATAATCCACCTATGGATCCACCAGTGTCATTGCACGTGTGTTCTTTTCACAAACAACAACCAGAGTCATTGCATGTGTGTTCTTTTCACATACCACATATGGATCCACCAGTGTCATTGAAATGTGTGTTCTCTATAGAGACCACACATGGATCCACCTGTGTCATTGCATGTCTGTTCTTTTTAGTAACAACAACCAGAGTGATTTTGCATGTGTCTTCTATTCACATACCACCTATGGATCCACCAGTGTCATTGAAATGTGTTTTCCCTATAGAGACCACACATGGATCCACCAGTGTCATTGCATATGTGTTCTTTTTAGTAACAACAACAAGAGTCATTGAAATGTCTGTTCTTCTCACATACCACCTATGGGTCCACCGGTGTCATTGCATGTGTGTTCATTTCATAATGCACCTATGGATCCACCAGTGTCATTGCATGCGTGTTCTTTTTAGTAACAACAACCAGAGTCATTTTGCATGTGTGTTCATTTCATAATCCACCTATGGATCCACCAGTGTCATTGCATGTGTGTTCTTTTCACATACCAGATATGGATCCACCAGTGTCATTGAAATGTGTGTTCTCTATAGAAACCACAGATGGATCCACCAGTGTCATTGCATGTGTGTTCTTTTTAGTAACAACAACCAGAGTCATTTTGCATGTGTGTTCTTTTCACATACGGCCTATGGATCCACCAGTGTCATTGAAATGTGTGTTCTCTACAGAGACCACACATGGATCCACGAGTGACATTGCATGTGTGTTCTTTTTAGTAATAACAAGCAAAGTCATTGAAATATATGTTCTTCTCACATACCACATATGGATCCACCAGTGTCATTGCATGTGTGTTCATTTCATAATACACCTATGGATCCACGAGTGTCATTACATGTGTGTTCTTTTTAGTAACAACAACCAGACTCATTTTGCATGTGTGTTCTTTTCACATACCACCCATGGATCCACCAGTGTCATTGCATGTGTGTTCTTTTTCGTAACAACAACCAGAGTCATTTTGCATGTGTGTTTTTCCACATACCACATATGAATCCACTAGTGTCATTGAAATGTGTGTTCTCTACAGAGACCACACATGGATCCACCAGTGTGATTGCATGTGTGTTCTTTTTAGTAACAACAACCAGAGTCATTGAAATGTGTGTTCTTTTCACATACCACCTATGGATCCACCAGTGTCATTGCATGTGTGTTCTTTTTACTAACAACAACAAGAGTCACTAAAATGTGTGCTCTCTTCAGAGACCACACATGGATCCACCAGTGTCATTGCATGTGTGTTCTTTTCACATACCACATATGGATCCACCAGTGTCATTACATGTGTGTTCTTTTTAGTAACAACAACTAGAGCCATTTTGCATGTGTGTTTTTTTCACATACCACATATGGATACACCAGTGTCATTGCATGTGTGTTCTTTTCACAATCCACCAATGGATCCACCAGTGTCATTGCATGTGTGTTCTTTTTAGTAACAACAACCACAGTCATTGCATGTGTGTTCTTTTCACATACCACATATGGATCCACCAGTGTCATTGCATGTGTGCTCTTTTCATAATCCACCCATGGATCTACCAGTGTCATTGCATGTGTGTTCTTTTTAGTAACAACAACCAGAGTCATTTTGCATGTGTGCTCTTTTCACATACAACCTATGGATCCACCAGTGTCATTGCATGTGTGCTCTTTTCATAATCCACCCGTGGATCCACAAGTGTCATTGCATGTGTGTTCTTTTTAGTAACAACAACCAGAGTCATTTTGCATGTGTGTTCTTTTCACATACCACCTATGGATCCACCAGTGTCATTGCATGTGTTCTCTCTTTACTAACAACAACAAGAGTCATTGAAATGTGTGCTCTGTTCAGAGACCACACATGGATCCACCAGTGTCATTGCATGTGTGTTCTTTTCACTAACAACAACCAGAGTCATTGCATGTGTGTTCTTTTCACATACCACACATGGATCCACCAGTGTCATTGCATGTGTGTTCTTTTTAGTAACAACACCCAGAGTCATTTTGCAGGTGTGTTCTTTTCACATACCACCTATGGATCCACCAGTGTCATTGAAATGTGTGTTCTCCACAGAAACCACACATGGATCCACTAGTGTCATTGCATGTGTGTTCTTTTTAGTAACAACAGCCAGAGTCATTGAAATGTGTCTTATTTTCACATACCACACAAGGATCCACGAGTGTCATTGAAATGTGTGTTCTCTA